>JBBWSL010000094.1:0-197047 GCA_038088545.1 Diaporthe humulicola
AATAATATAGTTATTCTAATAGTATAGAGTTTATATAATTTAGTTTTTAAGAGTTTATATTTATTAATAATAAGTTTTAATTTAATTTTATATATTTTAGATCCTAATATTTATTTTAATTTTAAGGTTTATTTTAAAAGATATATTTTTTACTTTAATATTTTAGTATAACTTTTATAAATTTTACTAAATAGTATAAAGAGAAAAATATACTATTTTATAGTATAATAATTATAGAGATATAGTTATTATATTTAGTTAAGCTAATAACCTATCTCTGTTCCTAAAGAATCCCCTATTTGGGCTAAGAGAAGCCCAGGCGTAACTACCCGTCCTATAACTGCCCTACTTAAAGCAATTGATTATAGGCTTGGGCTACTTTAAGCTATGCTAATTTGGCGTGAGGAGAATGAGAAGGCTCTGGTGTAAGGGAGATTGTTATATGGAGGGATCGCGTGGAGAGACCATATCGTTTTTCGCTGTATGGCTTTACGCCTGAGTTCTTGGGCTAGTTGTGTCGACGGTCTACAGCGCTGCTGGAAGCCGGTCTCGCTAGCCTCGCCTGTGCGGTCGTCACAAGGCTGTATATGTTTCTGGGCTAAGTGCCTTAGATAATCGTATTTTAAAATCATTGTTATCGGCATTTTATGTCATCGAACGCTGGGTCTTTAAGTGTTTACTACTGTATGAAGGGACCGCTTACACGTTATGGAGTTTATATACGGATTAAAAAAGAACCCACCTAAAAGCGACAGGTTGTGATATTCGTCTGCCGGGATGATGGGGAGCGTAGGGTTGAAAGGCAAGACCTGCGACGGGTCTAAGGCATCCTGTGCTTTTCATTGTTTCACGCACGAATCGTGAAAACAAACAAAACAACAAGCTTGGAGAGGTGACACATCTTGGAGAGTATTCGGAGCCAGTTATGGGGCGGAGGAAGCTTGAGATCACGTTGTAGAGACTTTCGAGATCTGAAATGCGACTCAAATCGTAGAAGTAGGTATACAATCTAGACGTAATGAGAAGGGTGGGCTGTCATCCCCGCAAGCTCTTTTTGTATATCAACAAAAGTATCAGGCCGGTACGATCTCAGACCAGGCTGGTAACGCCGAAGAGGAAGTCCAGAAGCATTTTGATAATTGGCCACAGCTATCTGAAACCAATACTCGACCGAGGGTGATTTATTGACCCGGGTGGTCTTGAGGACGGACGCCGGGAGGATTCACACACTGCGAATGAGGATTGGTATCGAAAGGGAAGTTGACAAGCATCCACAGAGAAGTAGAGCCGCAGATAGCAATTTCACAACGCATACAAGAATTCTAGCCTTCGTGACCGAGTGACCAAGCCCAGCAGCGCTGGAATACTCTGAAGACCGTCACATGTCCTTTGTCGGCAAGTCTCGATGAGACGGAGCCTTGTATGAGAAAACTCCTTCGTCTAAGCATTCCCAATTGGTCACTGGGATCGATGATGCAGACAACTGACCAGTACAAATATATCGCCCCAGAGCTGTCCCCCCCCCCTCAGATCTTCCAACATTAAGCCGCAAGCCTCCTACCACCATCGCTTCTTGACAACACACACGTCACTACCATCGAGAAACTGCACCAAACAAGAGTACCTAACACCAACCATATATATGTATGTGGCCAATACCCATTCGACAGCGACGGCTCAGCTAACATACCCACTATAGCCATCCACCAGAGCCATGTCACAAAGGGGCTTTGGTAAAAAGAAGCAGCAGCCCTGCTCCCCTCAAGAGCAGTCGGTCGGGCCAAAGTACGCGCAGTCACAGCACTCGTCACGTTCACAAAGCGAGCAAATGGCGCGACAGAAGCTCCATCCGGAGATGCCCCAGTCTCTACACCACCGTCCCAAGAACCCACCTTCCCAGGGAAAAGATTCCGCCTATGGCAGTACACACGGCGGGCGGGAACCCCGGAGCCACGGCCAAAAGCATGGAGACCGCAAGCATCGCCAGCGATCCCAAGGAGACAACCATTCCTATCGGAGTAGTCAAAATGGCACTCCAAGCACTGGGAGGCCATACGCGCCTTCCAATGGCACAGAATATTCCAACAAAAGAACAAGTGACTGGGTCGAGGACGCATCATACCACCATAGCGGTGGAATGTTTCCTCAAGCACCAGCCTCCAGTGCGGGCGACGACTGCAGCGACTCGGGGATATCCGAACTTTCTGAGCGAACAATCATCGGACCCGGAACCAAGTCCCATGTGTCCCGTAGCCACAGGAGTACGAAACACTCTCGAGGAGCTCCTAGCGAGCGAGGCAGTCTCCGTGGCTCGGAGCGAAGCGATGCTCTTCTCAGCCACCACGGATTTGACGACGGGAGCTCCGAGGCGGGCTCCGAATCCAACTCCACGATGTCCGATTCCGGCTACTATTCTCGCTTCGATGAGGATGATCTCAGTCGGCGTGATGCAGAAATGTACTGGCTCGGGTACGACTACGCCAAGGCCGAGTGCCAAAACAAATGTCCCATGTGCAGGATGCCAGTTCCGGTAGATTCATCCGAGGACAAGAAGCGGGCAGGTCGTCGCTATGAAGATGTGGCCTACGCGCTCAATATCAGATCTATTGGATGTGATCGTACTTAAGGGAAACATCGGCCGAGGGAACCCTAAGAGTCTGTTCACGATGGCAAGTTTTCTGGTATGGCTGCTGATAGTGCTGAGCACATGCAGCTGATCAGGCTGCGCTGAGCCACTCGAACGCTGTGGGGGCAATATTTTTGTCTTTGGGTCACTTTAGTAGCAGTTGACTAGATCTAACGCAGAATTTTGGAATTAAGACCGTTCATGAACCTCTCACCATGCTAGGTCTGTGAGCAAATGATTTTGGCCGAATCCTTCCGTTTCTGAAGACTGCGGGAGAGAAGTGTTGTGAATGTCACCGACACTGGAGGCAGCCTCTAAGACACCTGGATAGATTGTGTTACCGGTTGATCTGCCCTTGTTTCCAGCCAGGTTCTCTCCAAATCAGGCGCACACCAGAGACTCAAGCTCGGTGCTCGTATCTCCCAAGTTAGAAGCTGGTTCCAATGCGTCCAGCGTCAATGCCATAAATTGACCTTGTGCGTTGAATGCAGATAATCCGTGAGAAACTGGGATAAAGCTCTCGATGAGCGAGCGAACCAAAATGTGTACCGAGCCGCCTACCTCAACATCCACTTCCACATCTGACCAGGCCGGGTCATGCCGTCAGCGAAGGTCCGTAAATCTCAAGGCTTGTTACAGTGCTCGTGGGGATTTTGGTAAACTCCTGGCGCTGCGGCCTTGTCTTCCGATGCAACCGATGCAAGTTGTGTTGACACATTTCCAGTACATATTTCGTATTGTACAGTGCTATGAATGACCTGCGTATCGAGAGGGCAGCCATAATAGCAGCATAGACAACGGCACAGGCCGCATACTGAGGGAGCACAGCGGCCACCACCACCACCAATCCTTGTCTCCTCGTCCCCCACCTTCCTCCCGGGCTTGAAACCCCCGCTCATTTGATCTTCTTCTGCTTCAACTTGATGGTCTCGTTGTTGACGAATATCCCCTTTCCCTTGTAGGGCTCCGGCACTCTCCACCTGCGGATCTCGGCCGCGAACTGCATCACCTGCTCCCTGTTGATGCCCTCTAGCAGGATGCGCGTGGGCTGCGGCGTCGACGCCTTGACGCCCTCGGGGACGCCCAGGTCGATGGGGTGCGAGAAGCCCAGCCGCAGGCACACAAAGTCCTGGCCCGGGTACTGCTCCAGCGCGGGCCGCTTGTCGATGGACGCTCGGTAGCCGATGCCCACGAGCCGCAGGACGGCCGTGTGCCCTTCTGACACGCCGATTATGTACCGCTGGATGTATGCCCATGTCGTGCCTGGAGACGCGGGCTGCTTGTCAGTGAAATTTGGTCTGGTCGCGGGGGCGGGCTGCTGCGACGTACCCCACATCTCCTTCTGTTGCTTCTGCTCGTTGTCCTCAATGTTGAGGGTTAGTCTCCTGGCCGCCGAGTCATGGTCGAGCGTGAGAAAGGGTGGCACGTTGAGGTCGAGCTTTCCTGTTAAGTCGCCCGTGGGTGTCAGCGCGTGGTTCAGGTTAGACGTGGAGCTGCTGTGCCGGAGAGAGCCCGCCGACGCGAGGCGTACCCAGAGGTCCTGTCACCGTCACTGTCCTCCTAGGGGTTTGTCTGTATGTCGTAAAGTCCTTCACAATGTAGGGCTCGCCGATGGTAAGCTCGACGCCGGGCGGGATCGAGATCGGGGTGCGGCCCAGCTTCGAGGGCCTCGAGGTCGACGCGGAAAACTGGCGCCGCGCAGCTGGTGCAGGCGCACAGTTCTGGAAGGCTGGGACAAGAAAGGAGGGTAATGTCACTACGGACGAGGGCGCGAGGGCCCTCGCTCTGCTGGGTGCGAGCATTGGAGATATGGGCGACTGGTTGCAGCAGCGGCCGATTACATGGCGCACCGGTCGCATGCAACAGGGCGGGATGGGTTATGGACCTCCGGCATGAGGTCGAAAATTCCGGCCGCGTGATGACATAAGCAGGCAGGGGACGGCCCCCAACGCCGACCTCGACCACCCCCAGCCGGAGGCCCCTGATCCTTCGCTGCACTTGTCATCATCGGATGAACCTGTCACTAACTCACTCAACCACCAGTTGCGACTCAACTCAATTCTGCGTGGCCAATCAGGCATTGGATGCCGTTCGATTTGAGATATTGACAGGAAGTCATCCGCTACTATTGATCCCCTGTGCAGACACCCGGCACGCGTCTGCATACAAGTCTCCCTCAACAGAAGATTCAGTAAACGCCCACTCCAGGCTTAAGCTTCGATCTTGCGATGGAGTGAATCTAATCTAATCGCCCCACAAGGCTGACCATACTTTTGACATCTCTAAAAGGAAGGCAAGAACTTTGAGGCTTGAGCTGAAGATAGATAATTAAAATCTGCATAAACGGACATGTGGAGGTAAGTCATCAGCCCAGGGCGAGACCACGCAGAGGACCTGATATGGAAACGTGCCCGGTCTCGTGTTGTCCTACGGCACACTCTCTTCTGGTCCAACACAGCCTCGGAGCTGGGTTCCAGATCATCGTGTCACACATACGAGGAGAGCATACCACGTCCGCATGACACTCGGCCCAGGAGAAGGGCATTCTTCGCATTCTTCGCATCCTGCCAGGCCTGCCCAAATCTCAGGATGGCACCCAAGTGTTCGGAGTGCATGAAATACGAGCATTGGCGATGCCTTTTCCTTGATCTGGCAGACGGATCTTTCAATATTTCAATCCGCCGGGTCAAATGGCTGATGAGTATTATGCGGCTTCACTACCCCTGCCAACCTGCCCACCGCACCGGCCCAGCTTCCACTTTCACCTATGCGAGGCCTATTTGTGTAACCCGCCGCTCCACACCCTCTTGGGACTCGCTAGTGGGCGTGACTAGCATCATGCCCAGCTGGACCTCCCGTCTTCCGTTCCCTTTTGTTCTATGGTCAACGTCACATCGCTGCGAAATCTCAGTAGCACGCAGCTGAACGCACCGGCGCGGTTCTTAGACGCCCTAGCGAGTGGTTGATCTTGGTTGATGGCTGTTGCCTTTAGCTTCGCCCACATCCGCGCCAAGGGATCTGCTGCCGATGCATCTTAGGCTGCCCGACTGCCTCCCCAGAGATCGAAACGAGCCGTTTGAATTAGGTGCCCCCAACTGCCCCCAACTGCCCCCGACGCCCACTCCCGCGTGTGGCTCTCGACCCCAGGGGATCCTCCAGCTGCGCCGCAGCACTCACTCGCCTTGACTCGGACGACATGATATTGCTCACAAGGGCCGGCGCGGCTTGGCAGCGGCAATGAGACCTCTTTTAGGGAGGTCACTCTGGCAGGCCACCAGCCGGGCGGACGCAACTTTTGGGTAAATTTGGTTGGCCGCCCGGTGTGGGCGATGTAACCCGAAATGAGGTCCTGTCTCAGCCGCGTCCCGAGCGCAGTGACCAACGCCTTGACGATGGCGCTACAACGGCATCCTTAAGCCACTTTGAGCGAGTGACTAGGCCTTGTGCCTCGTGCGCGCCCATGATGCAACATAATAAAACCCAGTATATATTCTCGCGTCCCCAGCCGCCGCGAGCGGCTGGAGGGTTCTAAGGTCCGCGTTGTCCCTCGCTTAGAATATCCCAAGCAGCCATGAGGATCCCGAACCTCGTCTCTTCGCTGCTCCTCCCAGTGCTGGCTGCGGCCACTCCCCTCGAGGACCGCCAGACACAGGATTATGAGTATATTGTTGTCGGCAGCGGTGCCGGAGGTGGCCCGCTTGCCTGCAGACTGGCTATAGCTGGGCACAAGACACTCTTAATTGAGGCCGGCAACGACCAGGGCGGCAATGTCAACATCACCGTGCCTGCTTACCAGGCTGTCGTAACACAGGACCCGAAACTGAGCTGGGATATCTTTGTCAACCATTATCAGGATCAAGAACGCGCCAAACGGGACCCCAAGTTCTCATATGAAACTGGTCCTTACCAGTATCACGTTGGCCCGAACCCGCCATCAGGAGCCTCGCCACTGGGCATACTCTACCCCCGAGCTGGTAAGTCAGGCCCAGCATCTTGAGCGTCTTATGATGGCAGTGCCTGGATGCAAACACTGACGCCTGCAACAGCAACTCTGGGAGGTAGCGTAACACACAATGCCTTGATTTGGATAACGCCGCATGCGAGCGACTGGAATGGAATCGCTCAGCTCACCGGGGATACCTCGTGGTCCGCGGCAAACATGAACAAGTACCTCGACAAAGTTTACTCGTGGCAACATGTCGAGCCCACAGACCCAAGCATTCTGCTCCAAGACTTCAAGCTCACACGGCAGCTAGCCAGTGGAGCGGCTGTGATGGGTGTTGGGCCGGATCCGCTGGCCGCTGTCACCGGACTCACAAAGACACTCTTGGTTGATCCCAACAGCCGAACGAACCCCAATCGTGACAGTGCTCAGGGCTTCTTCCAGATTCCTCTCATCATGAACGATGGCACGCGAATCTCCATCCGCGACTACATCACAGATACAGTCGCAAAGGGCTACCCCTTGACCGTGCGCCAGAACACTCATGTTACCAAGGTCGTCTTCGACCAGAGCGGCACAACACCTCGAGCAACAGGTGTCGAGTTCTTGGATGGCAAATATCTCTACCGAGCAAGCCCGCTGAGTGGCGGATCGGGAACTCCTGGGTCCGCTAAAGCAACCAAAGAGGTCATCCTCTCGGGCGGCGCCTTCAACACCCCTCAGATCCTCAAGCTCAGCGGAGTCGGCCCCAGGGCTGAATTGGAGGGATTCGGGATCCCAGTGATCAAAGACCTTCCTGGAGTCGGAACCAACATGCAGGATCGCTATGAGATTAATGTCAATGTTAAGCACCCCACAGACTTTAAGCTCTTGGATGGCTGCACCTTTGACGGCAAGGCCCACGACCAATGCCTGACCCGCTGGCAGAACAGCCCTTACATCCTCGGGGCTCGTGGAGCATACGCCACCAACGGGCTTGCTGCCACCATGGCCGTCAACTCCGAGGCAGCGGCCAACTCCGATATCGACATGTACATCTTTGGAGGCCCTGTCGACTTCACCGGGTACTTCCCTAGATGGGGCGACGACGCAGTCAGGGACCACAAGCACTTCTCGTGGTATACTCTCAAGGCCCACACGCGCAACCGCGCCGGCACGGTCCAGCTCCGGTCAACAGACCCGCTCGACACCCCGATTATCAACTTCAACTACTTCGACACGGGCACGACGGAGGGAGGCGCCGACGACCTCGACCTGTCCGCCATGGTGCAAGCGCTCAACATGTCGAGGGAGGCGCTGAGGCGGTACAACTCGTACGCGATCCTCGGGGGCGACAGCTTTGTGGAGGAGAGGCCCGGCCCCAATGTCGTCTCGGACGCAGACCTGAGGACGTACATCAAGGACCACGCCTGGGGACACCATGCCTCGTGCACGTGCCCGATCGGAGCTGATAACGACCCGTTAGCAGTCTTGGACAGCAAGTTCCGCGTGAGGGGCGTCGCCGGCCTGAGGGTCGTCGATGCGAGTGTTTTCCCGCGTATCCCCGGAATTTTCATCCAGGCCCCGATCTTCATGATCAGCGAGAAGGCGGCAGATGCCATTCTCAACGGGTAATCTGAGCTTCTGACGCTGTTAGGCCAGGTTTTTGGGCGAGTGGGCAATAATTAAACTAGTAGATACACCAGCAAGTCGATACTCGTTCTTGCCAGCCAGCATAGCATGCCTCCTTTCTCAAAGTTTTATGATAAAGTAGCCCACTGCTTTAAAGCTCCCATTGTTTTGTCATGTGCATTATAATTTGGTCTCAAACCATCTCCGTTCTGTTCTTCATCCAATCTCTGTTCCATAGGAACAATTGATTCAGACCTGGCCGGGCTGGGAAGGAGGTACCTCACACTTTTCGCAACTTTCCGTTTCCTAAACGGCAGCCGCAACCTTCCTTCTTACCTCCCCCTTCTCTTCCAGTTGAACCTGACCAATTTCCTTCCATCAGCAAGTTGACAACAGTTCCCAACCTTCTCCCTCCCACCTGCCCTCTTTCCTTCCAACACTCATCTCGGCCATGGCTCAAAACAGATTCTTATGGTACGGCATCTTCTGGGCCCACGCTGTTGCCGCTTTTTGGGGAGGAAAGAAGCAGGTGGTGGCCAGTCCCCGATTCGACCTCAACACCAGCCCATTCGAGATGCTGCAATCAGGCTCGCAGCCTTCCGAAGTCTACACCGTCGCACTGAGCGAGCTACAAGACCTCGAATCCGAGCCCCTCTGCCACAGGATCGCCGCGAGACTGCTGATCGGCAACTGCCAGCTGCTTGACGGAAAGAATGAGGCGACCGTACTCACCGACAGCGGTCGGCAGATTCGAGACTTTGTCGACTCGTACGCCGCGAGCATGGCTATCTGCGACCTCGAGCGCGGCAGGTTCACCATCCCCTCCGTTTGCGACAAGTTTCGCGAGCCCAGCCTCGGCCAGCTCTCGCTCGACGGGCAGGCGCGACTACACGTCACTTCTCGCGAGATCGACCATTGCCTTTCGGGGCTAGCTGCGGAGAACTCGGCGTGGTCGACCTGGGTCAGCTACCGCCACAAATCTTTGAGGTTCTGCGAGGCTGCGAGGGCAGATCAAGAGAAAGGTGAGCGCACAAGCTGACTTTCACACTGGTACTAGTGACTGACAGAACTTTTTCGACTGCAGCTCAAAATATCCTCCTTTACCAGCGCCTCATCCAAGTCATGGCGAAAATGACACACGGCGTCGAGGTCGAGATGCAAAAGCACATGGAAAACCTCGAGCTACGAGTGCAGAGGACAGGCGACGTGATTGCAAACCTCGAGCCAGAGCTCGACCGTTTAAGAGAAAGGCTGGCGAAAGTAGACAACTACATCTCCGAAAACTTGGGCAACACGTTGAAAAAGTCCAGCGAATCAATCAGTAATGGCCTCAGTGACGCCGCGAATCTACAACAAATACTTGCAGTGATGATGCAGACTGTTCTCGACGGTACATCCCATGTTTCTGCGGCACAGGAGAGGAGCATGGATGTTTTCGTCAAGGGAAGCAATGACCTCGACAAATGGGCCATACTTGTAGCCACAGCTTCTTCGTCTGCCTTGTCACTGAGCAGCCAGATTGTGAGTAACTTCGAATTCAAACTTCGTCTACTGACTAGCTGATCGATTGGTTGTCACTCTAGGAATCATCACGTCTTGGCCTGCAGGAACTGTTTGCACGGCAGCAAGCACTGGCTGGAGGCTTGGACCGACTCACTACTGCGACGGAAATCCTATCTATCAGGCAAGATAACCACGTCCGATCTTTGAACGAGGCCCAGAACATTACAAACGACATTCTCGGTACCCTCGATGAGGTCGCTGCATCGGCCATGATCCTAGAAGGGGCCTCGCTATCCTATTTTGGAGGGTCGGGCCTCTTCAGGTGGATGTCCTACATCGTCAGCCCCATTGTGACTTTGATGCTAGGCTCATACGGCCTCGCACCTTCGGCTATGCGCAACCTGGGATTGATCGCCCTTGGCGAGTTTTTCGGATACGTCTTCTGTCATGCCGAACGCATCTTCGCCCCCTGGCCTTTCTTTGCTGCGACACATGCGGCGGAAAACACCACAGTTGCCAGCCTCTAGTGCAATCTTTCCGATGGGAATCATTTGGGTACACCAAGCTTTAGAACGGGCATGGACCTGGGCTGGATGGAATTTACCTGCTTATGGGTCACGGGCGATGCTGCATCATTACCGCTTTGCTATATCATGATGGGATCTGGGATGCGGCTCGCCTTTGGGAAGATTGATGACATAAAGAAGATAGCTACGAGAAGAGATGATTTGCTATCATCGTTATGCTTCAGGCAACATGAAATGAACTGCATTCCATGGACTCTGTGAACTCGTTCCTACCGCAACTTTCCAAGTCCACAAAAAGCTCTTGACGGCATCACACAGATTTAGCGCAATTTAGCCAATTTGAAGGCATCTAATTTAGTCTTCAGCAGTAGCGCCAGCAAACCGTGGACTGATGCGTGCTGAAATGTGCTTGGAGGATGTAAGTCATGCCATCTGGGTGCCAGGGCAGGTGAGTCAAATATTTTCGCATAGGGATCATCAGATGACCAGGGCTCATTTTTCGAATGGGGTGGCCTTCCAAATTTCTTCAGGCTTGAGTAGAGCTTCCTTGGTTCAAAACAGGCCCCTTGCTGGGATGGCACTACATCCAGACATCACCCGAATTTCAGAGACGTGCCCCCGTGCTGGACGCATACTCGCAGTGGTCGTTCTGGCAACGGAATTGAATCCAAACAATTGATTTTGATTGTGTCTTGTGCGAATCTCAACGGATTCGCTGCAAATGAACATTTGAGTTTATCGTTGGGGCTGAGATGTTTGCAAAAGTTTGTATTTCAGACAATTATCTTCGAAAATCCACGCTAAGGGGTCAAGTCAAGGGCGATGTTTACTATCGCGCCGTCTCGTAGACTCACAAGCGTCCATGTATGAATGAAGTGGTTGCAATCGTCGAACCAATGACTCTAGGCTCAGCTAGTGTTGTGGAATATTGGTAGAATGTATCTACTTTCTCTCTTTGAAGAAATTGGATTTAATGAGGCCCAAGCAAATAGAGATTTGAATATAATGTACAGCCCTCCTTCCGTATCGTCTGATTCTATCCTTCCCCCTTACCACCCAAAACATCAACGACTTTTTTCTCTCATACCAACTTCTCTACTATCTCAGATACGTAAGACTATTCTAACGAGCAGACCACACCCCTCTCATCCACAACCACTTCCTGTCTAAGCACACGAGGTCCACCTCTGCCGCTGCAGTAAACTTCCGTTCTCACCTATCAACGCCATTCTGGACAAGATTCCACCTGAGAACACTACCAAGCACGACATGGACCACACAGATCGTCAGAACCCATCAGCCCAGCTCTGGGAATTTCAGAGCCCGGCAACTCGAGACCACAAGGCTCAGAACTCCGCCGCCATGGACAAGTCTCAGCGATCTCCACCAACGCAGACACAACCTGGACCACTCATGAAGTGCTGTCAAAAGACAAACATTCGTGACTGCGATTGTTTAGTCCCTGAGGGTCCCTGCAAAGTGCCTGTTATTCTTGTCAACCACTACACCGACGATTGTGATTGCTACGCCTGCCAGTGGATACAGGAGGCCAGAAAGAAAGAGATCCCCAACCGTCTGCAGCCCGAATCGAGCGGCACCGTTGTCAACCCTACGTACGCTGGGGACAATTTGGACAAGGTCTACTACTCGCAAACCACTGATTCTTCTTTCTCTAACATAGAGCTAGTCTACCCGCTTCTTGTACAGGAGGGACCGCAACGGTGGGGATGGGTCTTGCAGCCGACGAAACTAAAAAAGATAACAGAGCTCCCGTACCTGGCGGACCGCTCCCAATGTCCCAGGTTTGTCGAGAGGGTCACCCTCGGCAGCGATGGACAATGGAAAGTGATTCTCGCAAAACAGAAATCCTCTCGTCTTGTCCATAACACGGTCCCCCTTCTGAACGAGCTTTACAGCGGATACGGCTTTCACCCAACATGCAGCCCGGTAAGTATATTCTGCCCTAATCTCCTCTGAACCTTTCTATTTAGAGATTTGATTTCTAACTCACAACGCAGTATCCCGCCGGATGTACCAGCGACAACCCCCGGCATCCGCATGAGGTCAACCCACCATGCTACGTGCCGCAGCGTCCAGCAACTAGGCCCCACCAATGGGCCGCGGAGCGTGAAAACACGACCATGTTTGTTGGCGGCATCAACGGAACCGTGTCCGATGAGGACATCCGGTACCTCTTCGGGAACTTCGGCCAGGTCCGATACATTAATAGGCCCTGCAAGAGCAACGCATTTGTTCAGTACGCGCTGCGGCGCGACGCCCTGATGGCCATGCGCCAGATGCAAGGCGTCCCTGTCCACAGTTGTCGGCTTCGGATTTCCTGGGGCCAGCCGTTCGTGAAGAACCAGGACGAAATCTCAGCCAAGAACGGGCCCATCCCTTACAAGGGCCACAGGCACCAGAGAAGTCAGCAACCCGAGCAAGTGCAGGACGGTCACCCGCACCAGGGCTTCAAAAACATGTCACAGCCCTGGAGTCAACAGCAGCAATACCAGATGCCTCCGCATCAGTATCATATGCTTCAGCAACAGAACCACATGCAGCAGATGCAGCTGCAACAGCAACAACACCACCAGATGCAGCTGCAACAACAACAATACCAGATGCAACTGCAACAAAACCACATGCCTCAAATTCCCTACGCCCCTGATGCCGGGATAATTGGGTACTATGTTGAGGGTGAGCGCACTGGGCAACGGATGGTACGCGGCGGTCAACCCCTGGCTCACCAACCACCACCACCACCACCGTCTCAGTCGACAGCACCGAGCCATCAACCAGCTTCGCCGCAAAAGGCTCATACCAGCGGGGCATTTAAACTCAACCCCTCCGCAGCGTCCTGGAAGGGGAATCTGAAGGGCAAGGGCCCAGTCGTCGTCTCTTCCGACATGGTGCCCAGTGCTTCCCAGCAGCCGGGACACCAACAATCCCAGGACGACACCCCGTCATCACCCGAGGGTCATCAGACCGGCGGATCCACTGGGGACTCTCAGTCTCCAGCGAGTACTGGTAAAACCAGTCCCGAAAAGGGGGACAGCCCTGAAAAGTGGACTAGTCCTTGAGAAGGAGACTGGTTATGAGGAGGGGAGCAGCCTTGAGACCGAAGCCAACTAACTCAAAGAATGCTCTGTGGAAAAGTGAAATAGCCTCCGTGAGGACACTGTTGAACTCCTCGGTCAAAGTGGGAGTGTGAGCAGGTCTAGACAGGAGATAAAACAAAACACAAAACAGAAAACAAAAAAAAAATGGAAAGAAAAAGGGAGAAAGACGGAGAGGGAAAAGCGAACCACCCCCCCTCCCCCCCAAAAAAAGACTTGAAACAAAAGGGTATGCCCTGTAGCAACGTTGTGTCTTCATTCCTTTTGTTTACCTGTGGCGAGTCTGGAACGCCATATCAGACTTTACATTCAGGCTTGTTTTTGAATCGGATGCTCAGAGGATATATTTTGAGAAGCGTTGGGATGCTATGATCGATTGACGAGATGACGCGCCACAGCTGTGGCTGGAATCGATTGGCTCGCCAAGCATCTGGGGCTTGGGTGTTTCTTGCTTAGACGTTGATAGATGGATTCGACAACCCTCCTTCCAAGGTTTTCCCACAAGGTTTTCCCTTGGAACACCCAGACCCAGTGCTCTAGGTGCCGGAATCGGGGAGGGATGATTGGATTATTGCGAATAGACAGTGGGGATAATCTTGATAGTGTTCTGCGAGAGCCTGTGACCTGGGGCATGTGGTGGATGCTCGAGAGGAGAGGGGATCAAAGATAGTGCCTCCCATGCTAGCCTCAGGCCTACGGCGTTTAATACAACCAAATCAAAACCCATTCCGATGCGATCTAGATCTAAGGTGGCCCCCTCGGTAATGCTAACCAACAACGTGAAGCTTCCCGCCTGCCACCCCTGTTTCCACGCCGAGGAATGTGGCACAGCTGATGTGTGCCACACACAAATGACATCATCCCGCATGGCCCTGACGACGACCTACAGCGCACATGCTTTATCCAGGCTGCTGTGCCACATTTATATATTGACGTCCTTTTCCTTTCAACTTCTCTCCAGGACTCGTAGTTATTCTGCTGTACAACCCTCATAAAAGCTTTCATATACGCACACAAGCCCAGCCCACACTGTCACCACCAACCATCAATATGAACAACAACTCAGACAACGGCGTCACTGGCGCAGCCAAGACCGTCACGGGAATCCTTGGGAACACCCTCTCCGGCGTGTCCAACACCGTCGGAGGCGTAGTCGGTATGAAACCATTTCCCCCTGTCCTCACCGGCCAACAACCAGGCCGAGAGGTCATCTTCCAAATCCCACAGCAGCTAACTTTTGAACCTGCAGGCGGAGCAACTCGCGGCCTTGGGGAGACTGTCAATGGTGTGACCGGCGGTGTTGGAAAGCCCGTCGGCGACGGACTTGCAAATGTGGGAACTGGCGTTGAGAATGGAATGTCCGATGTTGCCAAGGGATCTCGGGATGCAGGGAACTGGAAGAAATAAAGGTACATGAAATCACCGGGGTCTTCTCACATTGTCAAGGGATGGACGACTTCGAGATTGAAGTGGCCTTGTAATTCCAAGCCTTGAGTGGTTTTAATTCATACTTGCATATTAATATGACATCAACCGACAGACAGACATGGGCACCTTATGATTGTGATTGTACAAGCCAGGATCTATCTCCATAAATCAACCTGCCCAGGTGACTTTGGTAACTTTCTTTGCTTCACCATTCTAGCCAAGACGACCGCCAGCTCGGATGACCCGAAATGTCAGTGTCATCTGGTGTAAATCTGGAAGGAATCTGCTCCTCTTACTTTAGCTGGGGATAAAATTTGTTTGAATGCATCAAGTTTGGCACAATATAGGGTTGAATCTATCCCCCCTTCAGACCCTCGGAAGATTTCGCAGCAGACACGCGACGGATCCGCGAGACAAGGTCTTTGCATTTCTGGGCCTGCTCAAAGACCACTCTCTCACTCCAAATTACGACATAGCCAAGCCTCAGGTCGACTTAAAAGTCGTCAAAAGGATTATACATACAGTCCACCAAGAGCCTAGAGTTACTCACATCCGAAAAGCCGAACACGAGTGATAAGGTGCGGAACTGGGTACCTAACTGGAGCATTACACCTTGAAAGCACGAATAGCAAAGATTGGAACTCCTTCAGTTATATAATGCGTCAAAAAGCATGGTGCCTGTGGCGTCAATACACCGCACAACTGCCCCTACACCTTTGCTGTCGGTTTCGGGCATTTAGGTCGACCGAGTAATGGACATCTTCAAATCTTCATCAGCCCCAGAGGACGGATATTCAAGATTCCAGACAACCATATCGCTTTAGGCGGCCAAGGCCCGCGAGGGCCTTAACAAAATAAAGACTCTCTGTAATATTCCTTCATCTCGATATCCCAATCTTTTCAGGGATGATGGGTTTATGAACTCCAACTATAACTGGACCAAAAGTAGATATTCCAATGCGTTCTGGAGACTTATGTGCGGCGGCATGATGTATACCTCGGGCGAAGGCAGCGAAGGCAGCTTTCGAAGGGCACAACCAGACAACCAGGAATTATTCAAGGCTTTCAAAGAGGACGGCGTAGGCCTCAATCGACGGGTAAGCAGGATGGATTTCAAAGGCAAGAGAACTTTCTATCCCGTCAGGGCCAAGGCATCCAACCGCACAAGGAACCACTTCTTCTACCCAATACAGATAATGACGGCCGGGAGGACCCTGTTTATCACAGAGTAGGGGCGTATTAGTATTGGGCGCAAGGATACTGCCGTACGCAATCACATTACGGTTCTCGCGGGCAGCACCATACCTTTCCTCCTAAGAGATGCTTCAAAGCTGCGCCACCACAGCGAGTTCGTTAAAGTACTATTGCCACAAGCGGTGGTTGAACAGGGTAAGCCTGTACCTTATCACACAAATCACCGATGCTACAACATCGTCAGAGATGCTTATGTGGCTGGAATTATAGACCGTAAGGTTGTGGACGCACAAGTCTCTGCAATTTATTTAAAATAATCACAGGCCGCTATTCGTCATGATCACAACATGGCCTTCTTTGCGGCATAGTGAGAGGGAAATATTTTCTTTGCATAATCATTGTACATAGTTTCTATAGCACCTAACCCATTGTGCTAGCCATCCTACACAGAAGAGGCAACTGAACAAGTTGACCCCGGTAGGAACTTTTCAAGTCGACTACGCTGTCGAACTCGAAGATGACAAAGCCGCCATCGCACACTCCGGGACCTCAAATCCAAACTTCTTGCACTTCTCCACAAATTCCTTGGTGAACTTATCCCTGGAGGGGAACGTAGTTAATATTCTCCAATCCTCCACAATGGTCTTGAGCAAGAGATGCTCGAGCGGACAGGGGAAAGCTCTGTCACCAAAGATGGTGGCAAGCGCAAGAAGGGAGCTCACGCTCTGGGCACCAGAGCCAAGCTTCTTCGTGTCCATCATCATCGCATTCGGGTTCATCAGCGTCACATCCTCAAGATGGACGAGGGCCTCACACTCCCATATGTCTGAGGACAATTTGAAGCCGTCGCGGGCAAGGGTAAAGAGGCTGCACGAGAGTTGACAGCACTCCATCGCGAGGTCTCTATAAGGGAATAGTAGGCGTGGCATCTCTGCTTGTGCTGTGCGTGAGAATGCGGCGAGGTAGGACAGCATGTCCAACTCATCTCGGCCCCTCGGTGTGTTTCCTGTGGCTGCAAAGGAGGCCAGGACAATCTTCTGGATGTGGCTCTGCCGGGATTTCATCAATTCGGAGTGCTGCAGGTTCTTTTGGACGGCATCCAACAGAGGTGTGCACTGGCTGGTCTCGATCTTGAGAGGGTGACTTAACCCATCACTTGCCTTCCACTTGGCACGTAAGCCACTCGGTAAGGCGTTGCCATCGAGAACTGACCCAAATTGCTCACGCGTCACCATGTGGCGGCTGTTGGTGTTGTTTTTTATCTTCCTGAAGAGTTCCTCGGCCTTGGGAATGTCGCCACTGCAAGTTCGTTGGTAGAAGTCCTGGAGCCTTAGGCCCCACGCAAGTAGAATGCGACTCCGGCACAATTCCAAAGTCTCCGGAGGGCTGGCACCCAACCAGACACTCCTAGGTCCGACCAAACCAAGTACCGTGTGAATATCAGGCCAAAGGGCCTGGAAATCCGCTGTTGTCCCTCTGGTCGTCACAGCCAGCCAGTTGATGAGGTGGGCGCAAGGAATTAGAAACCACTCGTCGTTGCCACATATAATGCGAGCCAAGTACAATTTGTACGACATTTGAAATAAGAACATGCCGGCAAGGACAGGGTTCATTATGAGGGGCAGTCGTGAAATCGTTTGGGACTTTGCCTTTTTCATGTTGCTAGGCCGGGTGATTTGTCCCGGGACTCGTCCTCGCAGCCAAGATCGTTCCAACCTAGCCTGCGACTGGAAACCGCGGTTTTCTGCCAATGATCCCTGCGGCTCTCCACTGAACATGGAAAAGTCGGGTCCTAATGTATTGTAGTCCTTGGACACTCGAGTGAGAATGCCCAGCTGTCCAGATCCTGATGTTGCTGTGCGGATGTCGTGCAGGATTTGCATGGAGAGAACCATGCGGATGCTGCAATCGTATTTCTTGAGCCATAGCGAAGTGATGATATCCTGCCGCACTATCATGGATCCCAAGTTCTGCCGGATGAAAACCATACCAGCATAGACATTGATGAAGGTATCCAGGAGTAAGCGAGCAGTGGCTGCAGGTACACGGCAAAAAGTCTCATCAAACTCCAGTGCATGCAGAAGATCAACTCTGTCAGCAGATGTGCGGCAAGCTTGCTTGAGCACCCAATCATCTCCCTTGTTGATCATTTTCTGGAGTACACAGGATGCTGGTAGCATCAACCAGTTGCCCCGCTCTTGAGAAGCTCGCCAACCTGAGTTCGCAATCCTCTGTTGGCGTTCTCTGACTGTGGATTGTGCATGTAGTTTCGCTGCCTTGATTTCTTCCTCCGACATGGACTTGTAGGTCTCCAAGGTGTAAGTTGAGGTCATTGGCTCTCCAATTGCCAGGTAATAGATGATGTCCAAGTGTTTTGAGCGAGACTCAAGGCCTGGATCATTCTCAGGAATTGTGCCATACTTGTCCTCGAAAGACTGTTCTATCTCTGAGAACAGCTCCAAAGCCTCTTGGGTGATGATGGCTGCTGACATGATGTCGATCTTTCGCTCGGCGTATTCAACCCACTTCTGGCGCAGGTAACAGCGGATCCTGTATGCATCATTGAAGAGACAGTAGAGCTCCAGAAGCTTGTCCTCAATGAGCATCTGAGACTTTCTCACCATCCAGGGCTTGGCAGGTTGCTCAGCGCCAGATGATGATTTGGCCATGGGGATGTCGGCTCCCTCTTCGGCTACATCCTCAGCCTCCAATTTCGCGAAAAGGTTCGTGATCTCCAGGATCTTCTTGTCCAATTGTATAGACGACTGCAGTTGGTCGGTTGGGGTCTTGGCTGGAGCGAAGAGATCGTGGATGTATTGAAGCACATCGATGAATGCTGCATGGGCTTTATTTGACTGCTCGACATTCTTGTTTTCTTCAGAGGAGGAGGAGGAGCTCTGAGAGAATTGGCCACTGTACCACGAATGGTACTGTCTCCGAATTTTTAGAACATCCTTAAGAGCGTAGAGGACTTCGTATGGCATCGAAGCGCCTGAGTTCTGGACTCGAGACGCAAGATCTAGGAGGCCTGGCAGCCAGTCAGCACATCGTTTTCTGCAAGTTCTCTTCGTCCTAGCCAACAAGAACACCATGGGCATGGAAAATGAGTGCTTACTTCTGATGCTGACATCCTCCAATTTCCCGTCAAGGGTAATTCCAAGCTTGTCCAGAGATTCTGAAAGCCATTTCAACACGGCCTTGGTGCCATCCTTGTATTGGTGGTAAGAGTTGGTGGTTGAGGAGTTCATTGTCAACCAATCGAAGCCAACAACAAAGTATGATCAGTAACCCGCAAGGGTTATCACAGTGGAGTAGACAGTCAAAGAAGATTTTTCTGGTATGAGGATGCGATCAAACTTGTCGCTCAAGCAATCTGACCTGTATTGTGATGGTGGAGTCGGTTGGCTTGTTGATTTGTACCCAGAACTTGTACCAGTAATGTGTGGCGGGGTTGGTAGCAACCATTTCAAATTTCCAATGTTTCTCTCATTGATCTGTGCGTTGATGGAGGATTGTCAAAAAGGGCATCGGTCTTGTAGTGAATATTGATCTGGCTGGAGGAGTTGTGAATGCTTGCAGGTCGTATCGATAACACCATGGCAAATAAACAATATGTTGTATTATGTGCCACGATGTCATGCTCTTGTCTTGCCTACAAAGGCAATGAATCCGGATTAATAAATCAACGATCAATATCTGCAATGTAACTAGCTGTGAATTTGTACAATACTTGACAGACGGCAGTTCACTTGAACAACTACCAATGTTACTAATATCTGTACCATCCAGATGGGCTGTTTTTTCTTAAAAAAAAAAATAACTGGTGCAAAAAGTCACTGTAAGATACTCATGACTTGTTATTCTTCCCAGCCCAAGCAAGTATAGTCTGGGCGAAGGCACCGGGGTTCTCCTCGGCACACCAGTGTCCAGAGCCGGGAATCGTCGCAGTCTCTGTGGCCTCATATGCCTCCAGGTTCTGTTCTTCAGCAATGCTGGCCAGGAAGCTTCCCTCTCCGTTCAAGGACATGCAGGGCACCGTACACTTGCCGTTGTTGGCCACCCAGTCACGATTCTCCTCGGCATCCTTGTGGAAGGCTCTGTACACATCAAATCCGGCCCTCATAGCGCCGGCCTTCTCGAACATGCTTGCATAGTAATCGACGTCTGCTGGGCTGATGGCAGAGGGATTGATGCACAGGCGGTCATAGAAGTGCTTGATATACTGCCTCTCCTTCCCCTGGGTGAGCAGCTCAGGGAGGTCTGTCTGCCAATGGAAGTGGAAGTGCCACACGCCAGCGTTCTCTCGGCAGAAGTTGTCGTAGACCTTAGTCCCGGGCATAGGGAACTCTCCAAGAGCAACACTTGCAGTGTCCTTGGCGAAGCGGGAGGCATAGGCATGGGCCACCATGCCACCTATATCATGGCCCACCACGTGAACCGGCTCGGTGATTCCGAGGTGCTCGGTGAGGAGCTTTTGGATGTCAGACGCCATCTGTGTCTTCTCGTACCCGTCACGGGGCTTGGATGAATGGCCAGCACCGCGGTAGTCCGGGGCGATGACGGCGTATCCTGCGTCGGCTATTGGCGTAATGACATGACGGAACTGATAGGAGCATTGTGGGTAGCCGTGGATCAGCAGTATTGTGCCTTTCGGCTCTGTGTGTGCTGGCGGAGGACATCTGACATAGTTGATGAAGTTCTCGCTAGGTGTTGATGGTGAGCCTGACAGCAGGACTCGCTGTGTGACCCAACGGCTGTCGTCAAAAGGTTTTGTGTTAACCATTGTCTTTGGTCGCGGTGTTGAGTTATAAATTCCAAGGTACACCTATATGTGCTTTGATCGGGAGTTATTGAACATTTGCAGCTAAGGTAGCATAAAAATGTATTGTTGCCGAGTTGAGAACCTTATAATCCATTCTGCTTCCCAATTGTCGAGATCTCTCGCGCATTGTTTTGCGCCATCATGACGTTGCCGTGATGCCGATCCCTGGCAGTGAAGCATTGATTTCTAATAGTACAGCTGTTCAATGACGGTTTTAAACGCTAAAGAGCTCGGCTCGAAGGCCATTCTCATGTCTTAGCCAGGTGGCCAGGCACTAGGGCACGACATTGGGTGTACAGGAGGAGAGTTGGAGCACTTGAGACCTCGGGATGCAGGCCCCAGTTTCTTACCTCACCCTATGCTCACATTAGTCAGTCTATTGATCACCACTGCACGCTGTATCTCGCATTGTTTCCGTTGCTTCCTGAGTGACTACTTTCTCATAATTTTCATGCACTGAGCTGGCTGCTATCCTGTTTTATATCCGGGTAAAGAGTTGATCGCGAGTGTCTTCGCATGTTGTGGTCCCCCCAATCAGATAGCCGTCGATGGTTGGCACCAACCAGATGGAAGCCCGTATCTACGGCCTCACTCAACGGCGATTCTAACAAGTGGCCTGGGGAGATAGTGTGCGGGTGGACTACTTCCTCCACGGCCAGGAGGCGAGGCGAGTTTGGGATAGCAATGCTACCGTCCTCCCCTGGGGCGGGCGACGCCACGCCATGCTGCGAGGCAGGATCCTCCACGTCCTCGGGCTTCAGCATACGGTCCAGCAGCCGAACCACCTCGTCCAGGCCAAACAGGTGAGCAATATCTCGCTGGGTGACGCCCTCCCTCAGGCCGTGCCCGGGGTTCTGGGCAAGCTCGGACGCCCTGTTGAACCACTCGCCAAACCCCAGGCTATTGGAGTTGCACAGCCGGGCGCAGGCGTCGAGCTGGCTCGGGGTGAGGTCCGGGGCGACGCAGCGGTAGTGAACAGTCCAGTAGCGGCCGGCATACTCGAGGAAGCGGCCTGCGAACTGATCGCTGAAGAGATTCTCAGCGATCGAGAGGCGGCGGGAGGATCTGACGTTGAGCAGTGAGAGATAGTGCAGGCAGATGTTCAGTACCTCGTGATGCGCTTTCTTGAGGACGATGGATTTGTGCCATTTCCCTTCCGGTGGAAGCCTCGGGATGGGAATAGGTGCCTCTGTTGGATGCGGCGCGCCGTGCGTCTGGACGAGGAGGAATTCTCTTGCGGTCTGGTGTACCAGGTAGACCGTATCGCGAACGATGCGAATGAAGTGGCCACAAAGCTCCTTTGCGCGCTCCTCGAAGTTGTGCACAACATCAAGTTTGAGGTCCTCGAATGTCATCTGGTTTATATTAACAGCCATTGCGATACTTAATTCCGACAGCGTCATTGGCCTGATGGCGCCAACGACAATCTTTAGCAGCCTCCTTGCTTGGGACGCATTGGAGCTGTGATCGAGCAGTCTGTCGTATATTTGGAAGATGTCACCCCGGGCGTCGAGAATGTCGATCAGTTCTCGTTTTGATGCTCCCTTTTTGGTCTCCAGAAGGTCGATGACGAGAGTAGTCCAGAGAAATGTCCTGTCTGCACCCCTGATCAATCCTGCTCGGACGTCTGCTAACACTTCTCTCGGTATGCCTCGCCGAGTAGCGTTTTCGATGTGATGCTCAATGACAAGTTCGACGTCTTGGCTGATTGCCTCTGGCTCGTCTTCTCCTCTCAGTCGAATAGTTGGAAGGATGTCAAAAGCATGTTTGATATCATTACCAGGGCGGCTTGCGATGATGGTCTTTACATATGGGGGCTGCGTGAGACTGCTTCCTTCCCTGGCGCTATAGAATCGGGTGAGTGACTGCAAGAGCTGTTGTCTTGTAGATGGCTCGCACTCGTCGAGACCGTCGAAGACTAGGATCACATCTCTTGAGGAAGGATTTGTGGTGGACATGTCCAAAAGCTTCCACAACGAGTTGAACGAGCGGAGAACATTCTTGCCCTCATCCAGGAATTGGCCTGTTATTTGTCCCAACAGCCATGGCTGAGCAGTGTAAAGTTGGTGGAGGATGGCTGACATTGCATGTGTGGCATCGTTCTGTTCGCTGTTGTCCTCCTTGAAGAAGAAGTAGCAAACGACTTCTGGCACTTGGATCTTGTTCTCCGAGCTCTTCAGATGGTCGACCAGATAGGATATGAGCACAGACTTCCCGCAACCTGCATCGGCTGAGAGCCACAGTAGGTCGGAAGACTGTTTTTGCCTCCAGCGTCGGTACTTCTCATGGCGAATCAGCCATTGGCACGTCCCGGGCACGGCGGGTGGGTATCGATCCTTGTGCGCCTCGTAGTTGGAGTTGTGCAACAGCCGCAAGAAATTCATTTGTGCTTTGCGTTCTTCCTTCTCACGAGCTGCTTCCAATTTTTGCTGACGTTTTATTTCGATCTGGTTGATGGACTCGGCCACGTCGTCACGGTTGGCCCGGTCAAAGTCTTCGACGAGGTAGTCCGGCTTCCAATGTTGTTCCACGCCGGCTGGCCATGTTTCTCTCAGTTTCCGAATGGACGACTGATGAGACATGGCCCTCAGTGGCATCTTCGAGCCACTTCCGGAGCTGGCTCGATCTGGACCACCGAGAGGAACTTGCTCTGGCATATTTATTAGCACCTGGCTAACGAGGTTGATCAAGTTATTGACCTACTCGGGTTGGAAGCAGAGCCTGCCAGGTTCTGGATGTTGGTCCAAACACATCGATACCTCTGCTCGTCTATACTATCGAACCTGCACATTGTGCGATGGTTTCCCGTGATCCCAATGGAGACTTCATCGGGAAAGCCCAGCACGGCCGAGTCTTCATCAACTACGCGTTGGTTGAGGAAGTCCATCTTGTCCGTTTCGTAGAAGCTGATTATCTGAAGAGCTTTTGCCCTGTCCACGAAAGATTTGGAAATTTCTTGCAACTGCCCGGACTCGGTCTGTAGATGTTGAGAGAGCTTCCAGTTTGTCTTGCTGCCGAAGCTGGCGAAACTGGCGATATTGCTCAGAACAGTGCTCCAGTTTGCGAGCGACGAACCTCGGTGTGGGGTCCCAAAGAACATGACTCCGTGAATAGACTGGAGCATATTATGATACCTATTCCTCTCATGAGCCCGAATTATGGCCTATCGATTGGTCATTAGTGAGTTTCTACCAGTGGTTCTGGATCGGTGAGCTCACCTTCTTCACTACGATTCCACCAAGGCTGTGACAGATAAAGATGATGGGACGAGTGTCAGGAACACTCATGCGCCTCGACAGTAGCGACTCAAGAAGCTGCTCAGCAAAAGTTCCGACGTCGGATGTTGACTTGCTGAAGAGCAAGACAGAATCGTAGCCAAATGACATGATGCGAGCATGTGGAATCTGCTGCGGCAAGAAATCCCGAAGCCACATCGGACCTCCGCCCTTCGAGTTTGGCTCATTTGACTGCCATGTTTTCTCCCAGTGTCCATTCTGCCTAGTTGTTAATCACCTGCTACGGAGCCTTAACATGCATCCTGAAATATTGCCAACGAAATATTAGGAAACGTGAAAGGAAGTCACTTGTGCTTACTAAACCGTGCAGAGCAACTATGTCGATGGCGTCGGGGTCATTGTCATCTTGAGGTTCCAGCACGAATAGACCCCAGCGTTCTTTTGTGCCAGTGCCAGTGCCATTGCCAGTGCCATTGCCAGTGCCAGCGCTCCGTGCTGTGCGATCCGTATTGGAACGAAGAGTGGTTGCCTCACTCGGTGCCACAAGAGTGTCAAAAGTCGTTTCACGGGACGCCTTGCCTTGGTTATCAGCCTCTTCAACGCCTGAGCTAGCGTCGATGGCCTCGATGACCTTTTTCCCCGTCCTCTTCCAAGGGAGCAGGCGCCGCATAATTGGCGTGACTTGATCTCGCCTTCGTGCAGAACGTGGCACCGATCAGGCTGTCGCACGAGCGCCCATTATCTCTCGCAACAAAAAATGAAGACCGAAAAGAAAACTGTAAAAGATTGACTTTCTAGAAACAACAGGGACCTCCACTGATGCCATTTCGTCGCGCCTGGTCTGGATCGAGGCACGTGTGGCAGTGAAAGAAGATGAAGAAATCCCGCGATAGGTGAAAATACTTGGCCGACGCTCACTCTTTAACCCCACGCTTGTGCAACTTTGAGAGGCGCAGTCAGACGCATGCAAATGCGGACATTGCTAACCAATTCGAGCCAGCGATGGTGAATGTGGCTTGCAATAGCCATGATGCAATATTCGGAGTACTCAATTGCTCCCTATGAACTCAAGCTGATACTTGCATACCGAATTAGATCTACGCTCTCTCACCGAAGAGGCGATGGCGTGCGGGGACTCAAATCCTGCATATGCAGGTGTGTATGTATTTAATCCGTCAGCAGGATGACTGCCGACAGCGCGCACGAGGACAATTCAGAACAGGCTAGCACGTCCGTCAGCTCGAGAGGCCACCTGAGCCACTAGAGAATATTGGGTGGGAGGAGGGTGGGATGTTAGTTATTTGTGTGGACTCGCATCAACCCACTGTTGTCAAGTTGGTATTCGGGGGCGACACATATTTACACTTTGTCTCGATGAGGGTGTGCTGCGCCCCTTATACCCCACGCATATGCGGTGACGATCAACAAACTTCATTGAACCAATGATGGACACGTAACAGCAGCAAAATTGTCAATGCATCTAACGAGCTGACAGATACACGGATCGCAAGAATTATATGACTGAGTGCCTCCAACTGAGCTCGTGGTGGGGTTTCTTTGCAGCAACGTTGTGGCTCTGTCACAGACTCCGTCCAATTCCGGTCCAGATTGGGAACGGAATTATAAATGTAGGACACACTACTTCACCTATTTGTAGTATAACCACTGGATGCGTTCAACACCAACACCATCTTGGCCAGGAATACCTATGCACCAACGTGCATTCGTACGCCGTGCGTCATCGAATCAACATCATTTTCGAAGAGGGGGTCCTGGCAGCCCACATCACTAGGGTAGGATGACCTGAAATCGGTACCTAGTATAAATGAGCCAGACAGATGCAAGGCCAACATTCGAATACTTCACCTCTCTAATGCCTCAAGCGTCCAAATCAGAGTCTGGGGCATTATCTGGAGAAAGTCTATCCGAGCAACAGCAATCCATATCAACGACGATACAGTATCAACCAGCATGGCTCAATTGTGGTCGTCACAGCCCTTGAAGGCGATTTACGCCACCGCCCTACTGGTCACGACGCCGCTGCGTGCTATGGCTTTGTACCTCTGCTACCTTTGGAAACCTTCCCATCCTGACTGTGAGTAATTCGGCCACAAAATAAGTCACCCTGGGCACATTGATTAATCTGCCTCTAATTTCAGGGAACGCCAAGATGAGCCTGGCCAGCGACATGCTAAAGATATTCTTCCAATACTCCGTCACCACTCAATCCCGGCGCGTCCTAGACGACGAGCCAGCAAAAGCCAAAGAGAGGCTGGCGAACATCAATCCGCCCGCCGCTCCATTTTTTTCTGGTATCTTGGCTCCCACAGCTGCTGTCAAACCAGGCCCTGTGAAAGGCGTGTGGCTTCCAGAAGCGCCCTCCTCAGACTCGTCCAGTCTGCAGGATGAAAAAGTTATGATTCACTTCCCTGGGGGCGCCTTTGTCATCACCTTCGGGCACGAGGGCTCAGGACGGCCGGTGTCAGAGGTCCTGACGAGACACCTGAAGGCGAACAAGCTTCTCTGGGCGCAGTACCGTCTCGCGGCGAACGAAGAGACGTGCTTCCCGGCTGCGGTCCAGGACGCCCTTACCTACTACAACCACGTTATTTCCCTAGGTATCCGTCCAAAGAACATCATACTTTCTGGCGACTCGGCCGGTGGCAACCTCGTCCTCGCCCTGATTCGCTACCTTGAGTCCACACAACAATCTGGTGAATCCGACGCCAACGGCTCTTCCAGGACCAACCTGCCTAGCTTACCATTGCCCGGTGGTGCCATTGTATTCTCCCCATGGGTGGAGGTCACGCCGAACGCGGGAGAGGTCTATGCGGCCTGCCGCGGTGCCACATCTGACATACTGGACCCGAGGTTTCTGCAATGGGGCGCGGAATCATACCTGGGCAAGAACAGGGCCAAGGGGCAGGCCGTGCCTTATACCTCGCCCCTAAACCATCCTTTCAAGACTTCGGTACCGCTGTACATTCACGCTGGGGCTGCTGAAGCCTTCTGCCAGTCTATCACGAGCTTTGCGGGGAGTATGTGGGAGATCGAGGGCAATCGTGTGGGATTCTGTGCCACGCCGAGGGCACCCCATGATCTGCTTCTCACGCACCCTTTGTTTGGCATGACGGGCGAGCTCCGTGCTATATTGGACGAGGCACATGAATTCCTCGATGGTGGAAGATGAGATGTCTTCGCCCATAAAGGGTGCTTCAAGGTGACAAGTCCACGGGTGAAAGTGCAGCTGTTTCAATCAAAGACGCGGAACGACTTGGTCTAATCATCGTTTCAAACCCATCAGAACTCTACAATGGTCAACCACCCAAGTCACACACAAATCAGATCGTCACTCGCTCAGGCAAAAAAGATATCACACCCGCAAGGCTCGGTAAGAGACACCAACTTGGATGCAGAAAAAGATGGGTATCGATCCTTCAATCCGTTCCACTATCTACTCAAGCGCTTCAGACGAGTCAAGCTCGACGACCGCTAGCAAAGAAGCTGAATACAATTTACGCACGCACCTCCTCACTTCCCACCACCAACGTACAGGTTCCCCCCTCCGCGCCCATAAGCATTCCCGAGATCTAGGGGGTCCGGGGCGGGTAGGCGGGTTATGTGTGAATGTCCAAAGCCAGTGTTCGAGCCAAACTTTGCCAGTAGGGACGCATCTCCAAAAAAGACTGCTAAGGCATGGGAAAAGACTGAAGGGTATAGGACAGGATGCGAACGTGCGGAATGGGAACAAAAGCGGTGCAAAGGGGTCAAAAACTTGCCACCCGGAGAAAACATATCGGCCGGGGCCGGGGTATTTGCAAATTAAAAACATAAGGATAGATGCCGGATCCTCCTCAGTCGGGCAGAAGAAGACCTTGCGACTTGGGCAGCTCGGATGGGCCAGGATGCTGTGGGCCCGGCTGGGCGTGTTGCTCTTGTTGATTTATTTGCGAGACTAATGAAGTTGCGAGGCTCCTACGCCACCTGGTTCACGTCGTTATTGCTGATCTTGGCGGTCGTGGCCTCCTCCATGCTGCGCAAGATTCTCAGGTTTTGTTCGCGCATGTCACTGTCAAGAGACTCGAGTGACGCGCAGGTATGTCTCATCCTAGCGATCTTCACCATAATATCCGTTAGCACCGATCCTCCAGCGTGCCGAATCGTGCAACCAAGGGACTTGAAGAACAGGGACATTGCTAAGTGCAGGGGACGGAGGTAGACTGTGCAAGTAGCAAGGGGCTTTCGCACCAAAGCTAGTGCCGCTGAAGAATGGTCCGGCTCACCTTCCGCCGTGGCTCCAGTCGTGACTCCAGCGGCGGCGGCATCATCTCCCGTATCATCGGCGAATCTGCTAGCCGCTAAGCCCGTCCTCGTGGGTGTCTTGGGTGTCGCCAGAGCCTTTCAGGTTACACCATGAATGGTCAGTGATCCACTCGCAAGTAGGCGTCCTGGGGGCGGCATACCTTGGCCTCTGCAAGTTCTGCCTCCCTGACCTTGAGTTGCGCCAGCAACTCCCCGATCTGCGATTCAGCCTTCTCAGCCCGGCCAGTAGCCTCGTTGACAATCTCCGTCATAGACTCGTGCATATCCTTGTAGTCCGCCTCTGCCGTCTTCGCCTTGGCCGAGGCCTCCAGCTTGTGCGCCTCGAGCTCCTTGGCGATCATCTCAAGGTCGCCCTTGACAGCCTCGAGCTCATCCGCGGCCTTTGTGGACTTGGCCTCGGTGGCGGACATGGCCTCATCGTACGCCTTCTTGTACTTTCCGAGCTCCTGCCTCAGGGCATCCAGCTCCGCCGTGTCCGGGGTCTTGGGCTGCCGGTTGGCGTCCAGGTCAGCCTCGGCCTGGATCCTGGCGAACTTCTCGTTGGCAAGCTTCCCGCTGAGGTCATCTATTTCCTCCTCTGCCTTGGCCAGCTGCGTCTTGACAGCTCCAAGCGCATTCTCGATTTCAGACTTGGACTGTGTGAGCTGGGATTCCAGCGCAGATGCGTGATGGTTCTTCAGTTCCAAGATTGCCTTCTCGTGACTTTCTTTCAGTGTCTCCATCTCGTACTTGACATCTTCGGCTCCGCCAGCATGCTCGCTCTTCAGCCTATCAATGGCTTCTGCGTTGGACGCGACCAACTTCTCGATCTCGGCCGAGTGGGATGCAAGGAGCTCTCTCTTCCCGGCTTCGAGGCTAGCAGCGTACTGCTCGTCCATCTCGCTCAACCGGGCTCGAAGAACAGCAAGCTCTTCGGTAGATGTTTTGGCCGTCTCAAGTTCCTTCTTCAGCTGGTCTATTTCCGCAGCGTGCTCGGCGGACAGCCCCTGCTTGACTTGTTCTATCTGGCTCTCGAGCTCTGCAGCATGCTTGGAGGTGAGTTGAGTCTCCAGGTCGTGCATCTGCTTGGACAAGCTCTGCACCTCTGTAGCGTGCTTTGTGTTGAGTTCACTCTCAAGGTCCTGCAGCTGCTTGGACACGGTCTGCACCTCTGTAGCATGCTTCGCATTGAGCTCCTTCTCGAGCTGGGCCAGTTGCGCCGCCTGGTCTCCTTGGCCGGCAGATTTCGTTGATGCGAGCTCATCGGCATGTGCTGCAAGCAGCTGCTGCTTCTCGGAAGCGCTCTTCTCGTTGAGGGCATCCAGAATCTCCGCGTGTGAGGCCTTCAGGGCTTCCAACTCCTTTGCAAGAGTTGCCTCGGCTTCGGTCTTGAGTATCTCGATCTGCTGGGAGTGGCTGGATTTCAAGCCCTCAAGATCTCCGATTAGAGACTCTCGCTCTGCAGAGACACCACTCTTGGCTGCCTCCAGTTCCATCGCGTGATTGGCCAGGAGAGCATCGAGAGCCTTTTGGTGCTCCTGCGCCTTGGCCTCCAGAGACGCAACAGCGCTGGCGTGCTCGGCCTTTGCTGTCTCCAGAGCAGCGGAGGTGGAGCCGTGCTGGCCCTTGATCTCTTCCAGAGCCTTGCTATGAGTCTCAACGGCTGCCGTATGAGTCTCTGACAGCTCATTGTGCTTGGCCTCGAGCTCCTCGTACTTGCGCTTGTACATGGCCTCGCCTTGCAGGCTGTTGATCTCGTTCTCGTAGTCCGTGGTGATCTGCTTTAGATGCTGGTTGTGCTTGTCTTCGATGGCCGCGTGTTCCGACTGCAGCTTCTCGATCTCTGCGTCCCTGGTCTTCATGTCCTCCTCGAGCTTGGAGATGGCCTCTTGCGCCTTGGTGGTGGCTTCCTGGGCCGACTTCAGTTGGTCCTCCATACTTTGAACCCGCTCCTCGAAGGAACGAAGTTCGCCTGTCTTGGCCTCAAGCTCGTCTTTGGCGCTGCTTGCGCTCGTTTCAGCGGTCTCGAGTTTGGCCTTGAGGTCTGCGATTTCAGCTTGAAGAGCAGACATCTGAGCAGCGGTAGCCGCACTCTCATCAGAGACCTTGGCTTCGTGAGCGCTCTCCAGCGCAGCTTGGGATGCGGTCAACTCATCGATCTTGGCTTGAAGCTCGCCCAGAGCGGTTTCGTGGCCGGCCTTTTGATCCGCAAGAGCCTTCTCGTGGTCTCCCGAGGAGGCCTTGCCCAGCGCTAACTCCTCGGCATGCTTCGATTCGAGCGCACTCAGGGCTTCCTTGTGCTGTTCGCTAAGGGTTTGCTGCAGGGCCTCCAGCTTGGACGCGTGGTCCTCGGTTGCCTTGCTCAGGTTGGCCTCAGTCTCGCTGAGTCTGGCATCCTGCTCGGCTTTGGCAGATTCGAGAGCCGCCTTGAGGGAGGCGACCTCGGCATCGGTGGCCTCCTTAGCAGTTGTGAGCTCGGACAACTCTGCCCTCTGCTTCTCGAGCTGCTCCTCAGACTGCTGGAGCTTCGACTGGGCGTCTGCGATCTGAGTTACGAGAGCGTCGACCTCGGCCTTGTGCTTCTCCTTGACGCTCTCGAGCTCGTCAGCCAGCTCCTTGTGGGCAGAGTCGTCAGTGCCCGCCTCGGCCGGTGGGGCTGCGCCGATCTTCTCGGTAAGCTCAGCGATCTTCTCCTCGGACGATGAGATCTGCGCCTTGAGGCTTGTAATCTCTGTCTCGCTGTCTGCAAGCTTGGTCTTGAGCTCCTCGATCTCCTTGGCAGACTCGGCGGCGGCGGCGGCGCTGGATGTAGAGTGCGGCCGGGCTGCAGGCTTAGGCGCGCCAGCAGTCGCGGAGGAGCCAGCAAGAGTGGACAGGCGCTTTTTGGCCTCCGCCACGGCGCCGGTTCCCGCTGGTCTTGTCGTAGTGCGGGTTGTGCTGGAGGAGCTGATGCTTGAGTCCTTGGTGTGACCCGAAGGCTTGGTTGCGGCGGGTCTGGACGAGGACGTTGGCGAAGTAACGCTCGAAGATGATGCTGCTGGTTTCCTGGCTGCCGTCGTTGTCGTCGTGGTAGAAGCCGCGGGCCTTGGCTTGGTGCTAGGCGAGCTGGAGGAGGTGGCGCTCGACAGAGTGGAGGTGCGGCGGGCAGCTGTACCAAGAGTCGAGGTCCTGCGGCTCTTTTCATCTTCGGACGCAGACGGCTGAGAACGCGCGCTGGAAGACGTAGCCGCTGTCGAAGTCCGCTTGGCGGCAGTCGAGCTTGCTGGTGGACGCGTGGGCGGCTTGCTCATTCCACCACCCGCAGTACTTGTACGGGTGGAACTCGCGGTGGGCTTTGTGGCGGTGGAAGAGGTCGCGGCAGGGCGTCGCGCAGCCGTCGTGGTGGTCCCAGGGGCAGGCTTCTTTGCCGCAGTCGCGCTCCCCGCAGGCTTGGTCCCATTCGCAGCAGCCGGCTTCTTGACAGGCGGTGCGGCGGCGGCGGCGGCTGGAGCAGGAGCAGGAGCGGCGGCAGCATCATCAGAGGGGGCAGGCTGGGGCTTTTCGGCCGGAGCCTCCTCGTGCTGGACAACTTCGAAACCCTCGGCATCAGACATATTGACTTATTGGCGGGCGTCTTCTCAGGTGCAGAGGGACGGCCTTGATGGAGCGGGCTCGTATCTAGTCATGTAGCAACGGTTAGCCGCGTGGCCCACGTAGACCCTGGCGCGTGGCCCGTCGAGCCGTTTGCGAAGGCGTCTCAGCACTAGCGGAGCTGGGGGAGAAGCTCGCAAGGCTGGACATGGAGGGGCGCAGACCCCCAGTGACGAAGATGGAGGAGTGTAGCCCACGTACCAGCTGTGCCAGGAGCTCAGGGACCCTCCAGAAGAGAGTAAAGGGGGTTGGTAGGCTGGTGTGCAACGGCCGGGCGGACACGTTGAGATGGATTGCTTGCGGGAGCAAACCAAGATGTCCGGGCAGGATCACACGAGATATCGCGGCCAAGCGGCATACAAATGGAAGAACTGGTGGTGCTGGAGCTTTCTCTCGATCCGATTGACTTGCTTGCTCCTCTTGAACGGTGTAAGAGAGAGAGAGGTACGGCAGACGTGTCGCGAGAGAAATTAAATTGGGCACCCAAGAGAGGTCCCGGAGGAGAGAGCAACCGCACCCTTAGCTGCCCTGGCCTGCACTGGCTGCGCTGTGCCTGGCCCAGCCTGTCAGTGCACGGGGCACTGGCTGGACAGGGGGTAGGTGGATGGGCCATGCAGGCCATGCAGGCCACGCTGTACTGAACTGTACATCAGGCCGATCAAATTGGTGGATGACATGAATGGCGCCAACCAAAACACAGCGGCTCCCCTACACTTGGGTACGGTGCAACGGGTGTCAAATGAGATACTACCGCAGATGCAACCTAGAATGGCCATCTGGACCTCACTATTTGCTGCACTAGAGGCTGATCCCCATTTGAGTTTGGGCGTTCGCCTGTGTTGGAGAGCAGCAGACGTCCAACCCCAAAGCGCTTCGTGGCGGCGTGCACGGCTGGCTGGATGGCTGGCTGGATGGCTGGCTGGCTGTCTGTCTTTCTCCCAAGACATGCGGAGGGAACCAGTTCTCCAACAACCATGTCGCCTATCGCCTCTAGCCGTTATCTGTGCTGCTGCCCGGGCGTGTCAGATCTCGAACCGATCTTGCTCCTCCCTCCTCCTCACCAGTAGAGCCCACCTGCAATGCGCAACCCCGGCTACTCGGAAACGGGTTTGAGGGGTCTTCGCATTGATCATAGTGGCTGTCCTAAGACCCCTCGGGCAGGGAGCATGCTCGGCAGACAAGCCGAGAACTGAGCTCCGGTGGGAACGCACGGTGGGAAAACAAGAGATTGCTGCCGGTCCCTGCGAGTCAGTAGACAGACTAGTGGTGATAATGTTAGCCTGCCTTCTATCTCACGAGGAAGCACTGCGTTTTCTGACTTGTCGAATGTGCTGGTTGGGCCGCCTGCAAAAGTCGAATGGGCATAGGAATACCGTCACCAATCGCAACGCACTCCAGCCTGCGTGCCAGCTGCGTGCACCCATTGACCTCATCACTTCTCAGCTATGCGGCACGCAGGACGATGTGGCATTCACCTGTTGGCAGTCTCTGACTGATCTCTGCAAACCACCCCTAAATTATACAGTTACACAATGCGCTGCCAGCGGGATGAGCTGGAGCGATGTTCTTTTGGCATACCTACTGAGTATTGAAAGAACTTCAATAAGCACATCCAAGCTCCTGCAGTGGATCTACAGAGCCCAGGCGGGGATCTCAACGCCTTTCTGGGTGTATGCCTCACGGTAGGCCTGCTTCAGGAACGCAGCCTTCCTCGCAACATCGTCCTCCGAGCGCCGTAGCTTTTGCGCCATTAATACCACATCGTAGTTCCTCTTGTACCGTATTGCCAGTATCATAGCTCTCTCTTCCTTCTCGGACCATGCCTCGCTTGCATTGCGCGCTCGCTGTGACCTGCCCAAGCCAACGGGTGTGTTTTGCTGGACGCCATTGCCGGCTGTATGTCTGTTCGACGCCGATGGTTTCGTACGGGGCCTGTAATTGTCCGAAAATGGGTCATCTGGATCCGAGGCGGGCTCAACTCGAGCATTCCTCGATGGGCCGCCTCCGGCTGTATGTCTGTTCGACGCCGGTGTCTTCGTACGGGGCCTGTAATTGTCCGAAAATGGGTCATCTGGATCCGAGGCGGGCTCAACTCGAGCATTCCTAGATGGGCCGCCTCGAGAGAGAGCTGCTCCAGCGGTGCTCTGACCATGGCCCGCCGAGTTCCCAACCGGTGCCGCTCTCACAGTAGACGTGGCACGGAATTGCTCAGGCAAGCGGGCCTGACTCTGATCCCATAAATCCTTCAAGGCGTCCTTGGATCTCAAAGCATGCGTACCTTCGATAAAGGCTCGCAACATCTTATCGTCTCTTCTCTTCTGCTCATCTTGTTGTCGCTGTTTTTCAGCTGCAATCTCTCGTTGCCGCTCCACGGCCCGTTCTCGGTTCTGACGCTTGATTTCAGCCTCGCGTTCTTCACGCTCAGCTCGTGTGGCGATGGCCTGTATCTCTCTTTCGGCTTTCCTGCCAGCAGAATACAGAGCATCCAACTGCGGTCCTAACGCCGAACGTGCTTTCTGTTTCGAATCCTGAGCCATGGACCAGCCTTCCTCAGGGCTTTCGGCGTCGGACTGTGACTCGTCGTCCCCTATCCCTTGCTCAAGACCTCTTTCGAGTGCCTTGTGGAGTCTGTCTGCCCAAGCAAGAGGCCTCAGCAAGAATTGAAGCCTGAAGCAGTCGAGATAGAGGGTTGTTTTTGATCGGTTGTCTTCTGATAGACAGATGCCGCATGCTTTCTCCACGGTAACTATCAACATAGGGATCAACCGGTGTGCCAAATCTTGTAGCAGCACCTTTCTCTTCTTGGCGGCTTGCGCTAAAGAGCCTGGATTCCCGACCCGTGGCACTGGAAGCAATTTTCGTGAACAAATCTTGCCGACAATCTTATCTATGCGCGTAAGGTGTTGCTCCACGTCCTCGCTTTGTGTTCTAAGGAACGCGATCGCTGTCTCTGTGAAGTCATAGTCATCTTCAGCCGATTCCTCTGGAGGTTCGATTGACTCATCCAAAATATTGTTCAGGCCCTGCAGTTCGTCCATCAAGTCTCTTCCGGATCGTGCTTTACAGGTTTTGTGACCGTCATCGTTCTTGTCGCTCCCAAATTCGGAGGCCCAATGGGTCAATCCTGTCCATGCTGGATGTTGCAAAGTCTTGAAGATTCCACCCATGCTGTTGATGATGACCTTGACCGTTTCTGTCTTCTCACCCTGGTGAGGGGCTTCGACAAAGGCCGCATCCTCCACAAATTGATCATCGACTTCACTGGAGAATTCAGTCCCACTCTCGTCCTCATCAGGGGAGGGGTTGTTCGTGTCGCGCTTTTGACTTGGCCTGCCGCGGCGGTTGTGGTTTTGCTGCTTCTGTTGCTGAGGTGCCTTGCTACTTGGGTCATCGCCTTCTGGAGATCGAGACAAGGGTTCTTCTTGGCTGTCTCCTCCATCGTCCGAAGATGCTTCAGTATGGTGGACCTGATTCTTTCGCTGCCGCGAGCCAATACCATTGATTGTCGGCTTCGTGGTCCGATTTCGCGCCGCATTCATAGCGCGGGTGATTCGGGCATGATCGACCCCATCCACGCCACCATCATCATCGTCCCCCTCCTCACCCAAGTCCTCGCTCTCGTCCTCATTGTCGTCCTCATGTCCATCCTCGTTATCATCCTCGTTATCATCCTCTTCAGACCACTGCACGTTTCCTCGCCGAGGTGACACCCTCTGGACTGGGACTTCCGGGGTTTGGCCGAGCTTACCAGCCTCACGCCTTGCGCGCCTAGCCGCACGGTCGTCCAGCTGTTGTCTTGGAACCTTGGATGATGAAGCCTGGCCATTGCTGTCATTATTGGGTCTCGCCCGCTTGGTAAACTGCCCAAAATAATCAAGATCGTTGTCTTCGGCGGTGGTATCAAGCAGCCGCTTGGCTACCAACCGTGAGCGGCCCCTCATGGGCATCCTGCTGGTGTGCAAGCCTGACCTCAGTCGAGGCAGGCGCGTGTCGAATTTAGAAAAGTTAAGACATGAAACGCGGCGGCTACTTCATGAGTGAGATAATTCAACAGGAGACGCGTCGCTCCTTTTTTGGCTTTGAAATTGGTGTTGAGGGGAGCGTTGCAGCCCTCACAGTGCTAACGTGGTGGTGGTCAAGCACAGTTCAAACGACTGTGAAGCTCGGACCCGAACCCTGGTCAGGTCTCCAACCAGATATGACCTCACCCCTGGAGCTTTGGGAAGACATGCTATGGACTGTGTCTGCTCGCAGACCTCTTCCTGAATTGTTCGTCGACTGCATCCATCTTCTTGCGAGTCAGATCTTACCTTCAGACTTACACTTAAACACATTTCAGTGCCCACTAGTCTTTCTCGTGGCTTCGGAGTCCTGTTAGGTTACTTTGTGTAGCAGAGCTCGCAAGTACCTGTCACGGCTACTGGACGTGGGCAGCTACTCGATATCCTCACGGCGCAAAGGACTACATCGCGAGCTTTGACTGAAAACTGGACATCTGCCCCTGATGGATCCCCCCAAACAAGCCGCCGGCCAGCAAACGGCTAGACTGCCTCAACTGGAGATCCTGAACCCATCGATTCCCCACAGCTTCTCGGCACCTTCCAAATGCATCAACGACGGGCCAGATGTCGCACGCTTCCTCACCTCGAAAGCCTACCGCGACATCGGTGTCTTCGTTATGCAGCTCAACCGAGCACTCTGCCCACGCAAGTCACCAAGTGGGCCCTCAAAGACATTTCCCCTCGTTGGAGGGAACCGGCAGGACACTGCCGCCGTCCGCAGGCTGAGAGAGCTGCTGGACAGGACGGCCAAATTCATCGATGATGCACCTCCTGACCCTGGCCCGAGGAGGTTTGGCAACATCAGTTTCCGGAAGTGGTACCAGCTGCTGGAGGACAACGTGGATGCCCTGTTGAGGGAGTTTGTGAGTGCCGATATCATCGACTTCGGGGCGTCGGGAGATACCACAGCTCAGGATTCTACTGCGGGCGGTGAAGGTAATCAAAGCCAACGTGCCGTCGACGAATTGAAGGCGTACTTTCTTGGGGGGTTTGGCAGCGCTCAAAGACTGGACTACGGTACCGGGCATGAGCTGAGCTTCTTGGCCTTTCTGGGCTGCCTGTGGAAGCTGGGTGCTTTCAAAGATGGGGTGCAGGGCGGTGAAATCGAGCGCAGCATTGTGCTCGATGTCTTTGAACCGTACGTTGATTCTTGCTACAGTCAGAACACCATACTGACATCTTTCAGGTACATGAACGTGGTCCGCCGTCTCATCCTCACATACAATCTCGAGCCAGCAGGCTCGCACGGCGTCTGGGGACTCGACGACCACTCCTTCATGCCGTACATCTTTGGATCCGCACAATTCACCCGCCCAATCACCGAAGACGAGTCGATGCCCCTAGAGGGCTCCGTAGAGCGGGCCCCGAAGCCGGGCGACATCCTCAAGGCCGAGGCCGTGGAGCGGCTCCGGGAGACCAACATGTATTTCTCCGCTGTCGGGTTCATCAACGATGTCAAGAAGGGCCCCTTCTGGGAACACAGCCCGATCCTCTACGACGTGTCGGGCATCAAGGACGGCTGGGGCAAGATCAACAAGGGCATGATCAAAATGTTCAACGCCGAGGTCCTGTCCAAGTTCCCCGTCGTGCAGCACTTTCCCTTCGGCTCCCTATTCTCCTGGGACAGTGACCCCGAGGCACTGGCGCCCCCGCAGTCCGTCCACATGGCGAACCAGCCCACGAGCGCCGCAGCGCCTTCACAGCCCGCTGGCACGGCTGCGCCGTGGGCTCAAGCAACGCGCATGCCTGGGCCGCCAGGGCCCGGCATCCCTTACTCCAGGGTGCCGGGTGGTCCGGCTCCCGGGGTCCGAGGAGTAAATGAACCGCCACAGACCGCGAGGCCCCAGGACGTAGGACCAACGATGCTACCGCCAGGGCAACCCCGGCCGACTGGGCCTCCTGGCACAGCTGGGAATCAGATCAGTGTCACGAAGGCACCGTGGGCAAAGTAGACAGAGATAGCCATACAGATGCAGCGTTAAAGTACAGCCTGGGGCTTCTGCTCTTCTCGCGATATCACTGTCGACGACTCATGCACTTGAGGTCTTTCAACGTATGATTCCGACTTTCTGCTGCGAGAACACTGACAAGCACGATATTCGCGGGTGAATGTGTATCTGGAATGCACATCAACCAGGTGTCTGGTACCGAACAGAGTACCACGTGATAAATCCTTGTGAAATTATAAATGAAATCATAGAATGTAAGCAGCTGCGAAAAGTAAACTTCAAGGGTCTTCCATCTAGGCCATATAAGATGATAGTGGATCAATTTTACTCCTGCCAACACCCAGCTAAATACGTCGAGTTTAATAACATCAAGTGCGAAGCATCGGACGGCAATTTGAATGCAATCTGGTATATTGAGGGTATCTATTCAACTCTGAGGGTGCAACACAACAACGGCCCTGGTACTAGAAGAAGTGAAGGAAAAACAAAAACAACATGAAGCCAGACGAGTTCCCATGCGAGAAAAACCAAGCCCCCTGTCCACAGTCCTGAGACACCCATTACGCACCCCAAGTCTGCTCCTCTCATAATGCAACAAGGCAGAAAGAAAAAGACAGAAAAAGACAACGCAAGTCTCGTGCTTTATTCCGCGGGCAAGAAGGCCGTGGCCACGCTGAGGAATTCTTTTGACATCGCTCAGTTTCGAGGACGCTCGAGTATCAATTACTTCGCAACCTCAGTAGCGGCGGGCTTTGCCTCCTCCGCGGGCTTGGTTTCCTCCGCAGGCTTGGCCTCCTCGGCAGGCTTCGCGGCCTCAGCGGGCTTCGCTGCCTCGGTGACAGCAGCAGGGGCGGGTGTGGCCTCGGTGGTTGCAGCAGCCGGTGCTGGTGCCGGAGCGGCGGCCTCGGCGGCAGGAGCAGCCTCGGTGGCCGCAGGCTTGGCCTCCTCTGCCGGCTTCACTGCCTCAGCGGCCGGGGCCGCGGGGGCAGCCTCGGTGGTGGTCGTGGCAGGTGCGGCAGCAGCAGCCGGCGCGGCGGGGGTCTCCTCCTTCTTGGGCTCCTCGGCGGGCTTGGAGGCGTCGGCAGTGGCGGCGGGCGCGGCTAACAAACAGACAGAGATCGTCAGTTCACTGCTGGTGTGGTGGGATTGTTCGCCTGGGTGTACTTACCAGCCGGTGCAGTCTCGGTCTTGGCTGGCTCCGCAGCAGCGGCGCCGGCGGCAGCAGCAGGAGTTGCGTCCGCCGGCTTGGACGCCTCAGCTGGCTTGGATGCCTCAGCAGGCTTGGTCTCGGCCTTCTTCTCGTCCTTCTTCTTGAAGACAGACCGGAACTTGGCCTTCAAGTTGTTGAGCGCGTTTGGTGCTGTGAAGGGAGTGCTGGTTAGCATTGGGACAAACCGAAGTGGGTACCTGAGGGAGCAGGATCAGGAGGGCATGATAAGCTCGACAATCAGGGCCTGCGGGTGTGGCATTGGAGGCTTGTCATGTCACACGGTGTAACTAGAAAGCTCTCCTCCGCCTCTGTTGACGCCATGTTTGCCGGTCGGCGAGGAGGATGATGACGATAAGGTTGCATGGCACTTACGGACTCCAGGCATCTTGGCAAACTTGTCTGAGTCTCAGGATAAGGCTCTTCAGGCTGTAGATATCAGGGGGATGAATGTGCTGGCGCTGGTGATTCGCGAGGCTCAAGAGAGGCTGTCGTTGTGGAGGTGGTTCGGATCGTTCTTGTTGGGCGGTCGTCGAAAGTTGGTGGAAAGCGGGAATTAATGGTAGCCAGAGTGCCACGCCGAGAGACACGTCTTCATAGCACCAACAGATCGGATAATTTGCGAGATTTGATTATGGGATGCTCCGGGTAATCAAAGAATCCTTGGAGATTGGTTTCAGTCGCACACCCCGGGGGAGATGGATTGAACGAGGGCGGCTTCAGCGCGACAAGACTCGGCTAAACCTCCGGGGGAGGAGGAGGGGGCGCTACTGGGGCACCTAATCAGCTAGTGGGGCCGCGCTGGCCTGTGCTGATGGCCTTAGCGCTGGAGTGCCCTGAACCTGCTAAAGATAGCAGCAACGGCCCACCAGAGCTCCAACCTTAATTGGCCTCGACCATACTCTGGCGCTCGAGACGTCATTTCCCTTCTGCACGCGTGCTGCTGCAGGACATCGGACGAAAAGCTGTCATGCGAACCGAGTTTGACAAGCAATGTTCAAAACATCGAGGACACACGAGGCCTGTGTCTGACAAGATGCGTCCCGAACCTGCCAAGACCCTGCTCCACCTCGAGAAACAGTGTGCTGCTGATCGCACGTGTGGGTACTGGAGTAGGTCGGCCCAGCGTGAATTGCGCCAACCTCGGAAGATTGAGAGGAGTCATCTGGTTATAGCGATCGCTCCCACTCCAGGCTGGCACCCCCGCGCTGTCAGGACGACGGCGGTCTCTTCTTGGGTTCTGAGGATCCTTCAGCTCGTCTCTTTTGCCAATTGCAACCATACCAACAGCCAACGGTAGCCACTCTGCTCACAATGTCTTTGTTGATCATACTTGCCATGGATCGATCCCCGGTGACCTCTGACCTCGTCCACAGAACTTTGACAACCACACCAAGATTAGTGATAAGGCAACTGCACCCATGTACAAGCTTCCCATTGAGATTACTGGATACTTCAGACCGAACAGAATCACCAAGACAGCCAATTATAACACCCTTCCTTCAATAGCCTTCTATGAATCGAATTTGCGACTAACATTGCATGTGCTCGGAGAGCTTGAACAAGCCGAGTCAGTCTTCTCAGGAAATTGCTGGCCATCAACCCAACGTGCCAAACTCGGTCTCACTTGCGCCAGTTTGTTGACGAGATCTATAAGGTGACAATAACAAATTAGGATATTCTTGCTCATTCTTTCTTCCGTGGCTTTTCTAACGCATCTTGAAACCCTTTAACAGGAATGGCAAGGTTCCACTCCGACTTTGACGCAACAGGGAATAGTTGAGGAGCTAGAAGTAAGAGGACGAAACTTTTATTGAGCTCATTTACACGGTCTACCACTTCATTACTACGATATATGACCACGTCTTCAAAAAGAAAAGAAAACAGGGAGATCACTCAAAGCTCGAGAAGGTTGCTTTGCAATATTCGCCGACAAATCTAAATAAGAAACTGGTTTGTGACAAAAGGAAATCAATTGACGTATTCTAGGAAAGTGCGAATCTCTTAAAGAAGACTACCTTACTACCATGTATGACTTACCGGACAAGCTGTTTTTGCATATGATTATTCCTGGGCTGGACTGAGAGGAGGAGCATCCTCCATCACAGTATCTGGGTCCTCAATGTTAATGACCACCTCAGTAGAGTCTAGCTCAGCTACATCTAGAGAAGTTTCTGGACTGAGAGGAGGGGCATCCTCCATGACAGTGTCCTCGACAACCTCAGCAGAGTCTAGCTCAGCTACATCTAGAGGAGTTACTGGACTAAGAGGAGGGGCATCCTCCATGATAACATCGTCGACATCGTCCACACCAAGAGGCCCACTTGGAGCGTCTGGCATATCATGGTCCAAGTGCTCGTGCATTACCGTCGCAAGCTCTGCAACAAAGGGATGACTCACTGGAGCCTCAAGCTCGGAGACGGTTGTCTCCGGCGTCTCGACATCCTCGGGAGTCTTCTTGAAGGGGTTTCGTGCCAGCTTCTTGAGCCCTTCGTTGCCTTCTTTCTCACCATTCCGAGCACTTACAAATTGGGGCTTCAGCGTGCCTTGAAAGAACTTAGTGTATGTTTCCGACACCTGCCTCTCACCTGGTGCTGCAGTGCTGTTGGGGGCCGCCATGGTCGTAGTTGATCTCCTAATGCGCTCTGCGTAAAGTAACCGTAAGTAGAATCGCCAAGACTGCTCCTGGCAAGTCAAATTGTTCCGGGTATTTAGCAGAGTGAATTCGAAGGTTTGGATTTGTGTGATAGGATAGAATTGGAATGTAAGTCTCTATCTGAGCAAGAGACTGGTTTATATGTCATTTACCCGCGAGTTCTCCAGCGGTTCTAAGCTTTCAACTAATATTGGCCCAGGTGTGCCTTTGTAGAGAGAATAAAGGCAATTATGAAGGTTGGATGAAAGGACGGAAATATATTTAACTTATTGAAAGTGGCACTGTAAGGAAGACTATTGTACACATTGTAGTGTTCAAGGGAATCAAGATTCATTGTTCATGCCGTCATAGTTGATTTCAGTTTGAGGACCCTATAGTACTATATTACCCAAATCGGCAATTATTATGAAAGTCTGACTTTGCTTTACATAGTATATTTGAATTATAACCATGAGTATGTAAGAAATAGCAATCATGAGTGCTTAATCGCACTTGGTCCTGTATACTTCGGTGTAACTTCGCATTCTTCCTACAGCGCTAATGGACTCAACCGCCTTGTAATCATCTTCATTGTTTATCATGTTGACGAGTAAGCTCTGAGCCCTGGATCAACTCACAAGAGGAAGATCCCACGCCATGTTGGCAACCTACCTAGGTGCCACACAATGTGCTCCCAGAGCAGCTGGGATCTCAGAGGTCTTCAGACTCTGGGGCGGCCGTGGCGTTCGTGGGCATTACTTTGAGGTCATGGGCACTAACCTATGTCGGGGCGCAAGAATTGCTTATTTCTGGAGTGCCCCTCATGGTGATCTACCAGATAATCCTTGAAAGCAAGCCAAATTGAAATTGACAAGTAGTTCTATTACAAGAGACGACTTGAATAGCTTATACTGCCTCCTTCATCCCTCTTTTCTTCTCTTTTTCTTCTTTGCATTTTTGAACTTGAATATAAATACAGTTTCTGAGTACACGGAATCAAAAGTGTCTGTCCAATTCGACGAAGTTTATCAAGATCAGAAGAATCCCACACGACCCCAGCCACTATATTCAAACCTCTACGTGATATTGTCTTGGGCATGTCCTCATTCTCACCCAACTCAGGATTCTCGCCAAGTAGGCAAACTCGTTGAGTATCACATCCCAGCTCCCCTTTTTCCCATACTTGCCTATGGGCTTACATTCAGGCGTGAACCGTTGAGCCCCCAGTCTGTCCGCCCATTTGTCCGCCCATTGGTGACTGAACCACAGAGTGATTGACAGCAGTCCCGATATATCATCTCAAATTTGATAACCCGTGATCGTTTGGCACTGTTGCAGAGTCATGCTCTCACGCTCGACTCGGGTTGACGGCGGTGTTGCCAGGTGAGTCTAAGCTGTCGGTATGCAATTGCAAGGCCGCCAAGGCTGATCATTATCCCCACAATCCCGAAGACGATAGCGATGGTATCTGTTTCGTTGTCGGAGGATTTATCCGAGGTCGACTGGATGGTTCCCAATGCCGACGGAGGGAGAGCAGTGGTGTTTTCGGGCGGCCATGTGATGGTCGCCATCCTGCTTGCTATGGGCATTTCTGTTGTGTTTCTTATCGGCTTGCGGCTTGCAATAGCTTCAATCTTTACTTGAGCAATGAAGACCAAGTTCATTCATGAAATCTGCAGAGGAGATGGAATTATCACGAGAACTTCAGAAGTGTCGAGAACAGAGAGATTGTTGGGGAAGGTGCCCGGTTGTCTCTTAGGCTCTACGCATTTCGTCCTATCAGGCCAGGTTTATAGCAAAATTACTTGCGAATTTTGCGAAGAATTACAATCCATTAACAGTATTACTGTCACCCTTTTCGCACGGAAAGTAGGACCCCGAATGGTGCGTGGGCAAATGGCTGCATTTGGACTGACAATCCTGCAGACCTCGCAGACCTCGCAGACCTCGCAGACCTCGCAGGTTTCGCAAGCGGCCCTTCGCCCGGACTGGAGCAGCTGGGCCATCCTCTTGGACAATAAACCAGCCCTGTTATGCATGCAACCCCGGATTTATGTGGCGTCCTTGGGGCGCTTTGCCTGCATCGCTGCGCCTCCAATTCGCCCAACCCCTGTTTGATTTGTGCAGCAAGTGCTCAAGTGCTGACAGCCGAGTTGTTGAATTTCAGCCGCAGATTTCGCAGACCTCGCACTTCTCGCACTTCTCGCAAATTTCGCTCCGATTTCCTTGAATCGATGCCTGGGCCCCTGGACTTGTCAGAGACTCGCAGAAACCCAACGCAAGCCATAATTAAGTTAAGCACCCGCCTGGACTTTGCTCCCGTCCTCGGTCAAATACTCATTCCAGCATTCATATATTTTGCTTCTTCCATTATCATAAAAGTTGACCCTAACTGAGGTCGTCATCCAACTTCAAGTCACCACAGGCCCACGATATGGAGGACCACGGACATCATGGCTCGGGATCCTTCGGCCCACCTCTGAGGATAAAAGCCAAGTCAATGAATCTGCAAAAATGTGATTTTTGTAGAAACAGAAAAGTTAGGGTGAGGGATGATTTGGCTTTCTTATCACTTTACCCACCGTCTTCCCCACAATTCCCTAACAACGTGTTGTGTCACTGAAAACCGCGCTCGCAGTGTGAGCCCCAGAATCGGGAATGGCCTGACAAGTGCAACCATTGCCAAAGGAGAGGTGAAAAATGCAGTCCGCCTCGCTTTGCCGCGAGAAACTCAAGAATACGACATGCATCAGACCCAGCTCGTCCTGCTTCCTCTTCTCACCACATAATCATTGAAGCTTCTACGGCGCTACACGAAGAAGCTCTCTTGGGCAGTGGAGGGAGCGACGCCACACTGCCAGGGAAGGCAACACGTATAGAGCTAACGTACCAACAAATGTGAGTACTGTCAATGAAACGGCTGTGTTTCTTGTTCTTACGGATTTCAACCCGTCAGGAAGGACATCATCACAGTTTTGCGCTGCCACCACACAGAGTACCGTGTCGAGATGAGCCAGTCGCAATGGCTGGAAAGCTTCTTCCGCAATAACGAGAAATTCGGCGAGATCGAGAAGAAGCAGTTCCTCGAGAAAGTCTCCAACAGACTGCGCGCCATGTCCCGAATCCAAAAGCGCACACTGGAGCACGTCAAATCGCTGCTCGAGCCGAACAAGCACCAGTCCTTGGCGGAGCGTACGTTGATTTGCCAACTGCTCGTTGACCTCGAAACATCCTTCAGCACTTTCACCTCTGACTCGGAAACACTGTACCACCAAGATGATTCCTTCTTTGCGTCTGATCAACAACGACGTCTTGCGACTCTGCTCCGCAAAAGTGGAGACTACACCGGCGCCTTAACATTGCTGCACCGGCTGCCACTTGCCCAGGTTATTGAGAAGGATCTTCCGAGCATGGTGCAGATTGGTGTCGACCTATGCTCCCGGATGAAGATGGTACCGAGGATACTGGGAATGGACGATGATCCCATGGTCTTGGATGTCTTTAAAGACTTGGATGTGCTGGTGCTGGTGCTGCCATACAGTTTGTTGGCCGTACAGTCCAACCAATGGGTTGATAATGACCTGTTCATCAAGAGATCCTTCATGTGGCCTTGGATACGAAGAAGTTTGAGGAACCAGCTAGAAAATCAGCCTGCAGCACAAGTGAACTCGTTGCCGGCGGAGCCCTCAGATCGTCGCTCCCGTCCCAGTACGACCACGCCTCCCCAGCCGGAAAAGCAGCGGTACTACCAGGAGATATTGGATAGGGTATTGGATAGTTCTTCCACGGGGACTTCATTGGGTCTGGATCCCGATTTCCGAGATGCCTTTGGGCACACGTTCTTACACGCTGCTATTCTCTCTCAGGACAACGACCAAATCAAGGAGATCCTCAAAAAATATCTGGGGCCTGACCAACGATGTATGATACCACACTTGGTCATGGAATGGCCTTCCTATGCCCCAGGATTCACAGCACTTGCATGCTCCGCCACGTCCCTAGCCGATTGGGAAATATTTGAAGCCTTGCTCTCGTTTTCAGGCAAGTATTATTGTTATGGATCAGATAGTGGCACTACCAGTCACAAATTCTGTGCACTTACGGTTGCGGTACGCAACCAAGAGTATGCAGTTGTGAAGGCTTTGGTTGAGAGATCAAGCCAGCAAAAAGTTGACATCTCAAACTGCTGTCAGTGGGCCATGGGCTCTATCACTGGCATCCCACTCAAGACCTGGAACCTGTTGGCGCAGACGCTACGACAGCCTGCTGCAGGCAGCAAGGAAAATGCAGAGGAGATCCTCGGAGAACACGTGGTCTATTCGCAATGGGCCGCCCTGTCTGCTAAGTCTGCACAGATACCGGAGACTGATCCAAACTCTGCTGGTGTTATATATTCGCAATGGGCCGCCCTATATGCTAAGCTCTATCCTTCTGGACAAATACAGGAGACTGATCCAAACTTTGCTGGTGTTATAGAGTAGATCTTTAACTGTCTTCTAATAGCTAATTATTCAAACACTGTCAAATATTGGGCCCTAAACTACCGTCGCCAATAGACATGGCCGAGCTTAAATCCTTGGTTCGACAGTGAGTTGACTTGGTTTGATTTAAAAATCTCCAAGTACTTGACGGAGGTTGGACCTTTTACTTAGGGTACGATCCAGAAAGAAGCGATTGAGACCACTTACACAATCCCCGAAATCCACATTTCTTCAATCTTCTATTCGAGAATGGTTCCGAAACAGAATCCGAGTCTACACAAGGCACAGCGACCCTATCATAGCTTGGACTTTGCCGTCCTCAACCGACGCGTATGATTGTTTCAGTATCCTGTCCTCAGCGCCTACGCCGGGGGAACAACCTCTCATAATCAGACCTATGGGTCCACGGCACAGCCCCGTACTCGAGAAACTCCCGCAGCCCGGCCAGGTCCCTGGAGAATCTCCGCCGAATCTTGGCGCCCCGTTCGGCAGCTCTCCTCGCGGCGCTCGCGAACGTGAGCGCCAGCTCCATCCATGCCAGGCACTCCCCGGCGTTGGTGGCGCACGGCGGGCTGCGGTACTTGACGGCGCCGTCGACCCGCTGCTTCTCCGCGTCCCACGAGAGGTCCATGAAGTTCCAGGCGTAGTGCCTGGTGTGGCCGGCGGAGTGGTCGTGGTTCATCACGTCCTTGATGTCCGCGATGCCACTCGCCCTGTTGATGATCTCGAAGCAGCGTCCGATACTCTCGGATCTCAGGTGGGGGTTTTCTGTGTAGTTTTGCTTGCGGTGGAAGTCCCCCCTCGCGCGGTGTGATGGCAGGAGAGACTGTAGGCATGGCTCGAAGTACACGATGGCCTTGGACAGGGCGCGGAGTTCTTTCATGTTCCAGCCCATGGACGGCTTGAGATGGACGTGTAGACCGCAGCTTTCCTACAGTTGATGAACGTTCTCAGCATGGAGCCTTTGCAATCGAAGTCATAGAGCTCAAAGATAGCTCTCTTCAGCTTGGGAAGACCTGGCTCGGCGGAAGAATTTCGTTTGGTTTCCAGGTGGTAACTCACATTAGCCTCAAATAAGTATCTATCTCCAACAGACTTATACATCGACTTGACCGCGTCGCGCCACAGCTGTGTCGCATCATGCACCATGATAGGCGACACAATCCCTACCGAGACCTGCCGCGGGTGATCCTTCCGAATACTGCCGTCCCTCTCGATAGTCCACAAGGCAGTGGGGCAATCTGATCCGTAGCGCGGGTCCCCTTTGACACGCATCCCGTGACCCTTTCCGTGCCGTTCCATGTGGCTGTCGAAATAGCTACAGAAGCGGGAAGCAAACTGCGTGACGGCAGCACAGTCGTCCGAGTCGCCGAAACGGGTAATATCGTCTGGCGAGAAGCGGCTTTCTGCCCTCAGGTTTGTCTCGACTTCGCAACCCAGCGTCATGCCCTGGCGTTCTGGGCTTCGTGAAGTGCTCCGTATCGCCGGCCGGCCTCTGCTCCTGTCGCGGTTGACGACTCGAACATATCGAGTGGTGGGCTGAGGCATTTTTCTGGAAATATGCAGAATATACCAAAAGAGATGACAAGGCTGGTATTTGTACAGTCAGTGTCCTTCACGTTGAGGGCCAGCCGAGCAATGTAAGAGAGGTGGAGGCCATGCACATCCACAGATGTGACCATGTCGGCTGGACAATTGGTCCATTGCATCGCAGAGGCTCTTTATAAAATCTGACTCGACTTGCCAATGGTCCGTCTTTGGAGACCACTGCATGTGTTTTGGGGTCGAGGAACCTTGAAGGTGTTGAGGCTGCTTGTGATGCGGCCCATAACACACATAGGGGACCCGTGGGATTTGCTTTCTACTGGTGAGGCTCCTCAAATGGTCATGATGGGGTGGACGAAACAATTGTGACCGTTGTTGGTAAGAGAACCAATCATGTCCCAAGAAAGATGAAGGTCGCTTATGGTGGTCAGTGAAATGGGGTATCGTGCTGACGGACCCGCAACCCTTGTGCCAGACTCCAATCCTTCACCGGGTGCCACAGACCTGCCCCGAGGGCAGGGCGGCCAATGCGGCCCGGTGGAGACATTCTATATCTATTTTGCGAACTCAAGCTGTCAAAAGTATCAGGGTAAGACGAGAAGAAGGACCATCGTAGCCGCTTCATTTGGGCATTTCTGCTGTGGGAGCGAGAACGTTTGATCGGACGTGTTTTTTTTTAGAGTGACATTCTTGAAGTTCAAGTCTAGGGTGCCAACATATGCCTGGTATCAGTAAGTCTTGATGGGTAGCATGTGGTCCCATCGTAAGGGTAGGTATCTAGGTGTCAGGCAACGACTCCAATACAACAGCCGTCCGGGCTTCATGTCGTGGAGAGGTGGCAAAGAGAAAGTGGTCCAGTGGGCAATGCCAACTGGTCAGTCTCTGGAATGACGGCTCATGGTGGTTTTGGGACACATCAAACCAGAACCTAAAATATTATTACGGACATACATTTATGTGTGCTTGTGTGTGGTGTCTCTTGAGGACTCTCCCTGCAAGCATATTGCCATAGAGTAATCTTAGCTGTCCAACCTCGCCTCCAGCATGGGGACGAGTGTTTTGGCCCAACGAGGGAGATGTGAGATTTGAGATTTGATCTTGTTAGACTGCTTAACAGGCAAAATCCAAGTTGTCAAATGATATTTTTGTTCAAGTGCTTCTGAGACAACTGTTTAAGCAAGGGTCTGCAAAGTACTTCAATAGGAAATGAATCCCTCGAACGAAGGCAGGCATCCAAGACCAGACAAGTGTTAAGGAACTTGCGTAGCGGTACGCTTGAGTCTTATCATGCCACCATGCGCAAGACAGCTTCTGGCTGGTGTCACGCGGCGAGCTGCGCAATGACGACATTGGGCTCCGACCTCCAAGGGTCCAACCGCGATCCCTGCACAGCAAGATCAGACTCGACGCCACAATCTGAGCCGTGTAGGTGGCTGTGGCACGTTACGTCTGTCAATCCACGACATTCCACGAGATCTGGATATGCGACAACAGGTGTCTATATTCATTCTGCTTGTCAAGACGTTGAGACATGAATCATTAACAGGCTGCATCGTTATCGGCGAATCGGACTAGTTCGCGCGCAACCTGCAGTGGGCTCGAGGTCGGCAGGGTCTGGTGCTCTACATGACAGCACGTAGGAGCAGGTAGTCCCGTCGATCTCTGCGGCCTATCGAGAGCAGTTCTCCAGCGAGCTCGCTCTTGATACAATCCGGAAAGAAACCTCCGCTCCCTCTCTCGAGTCAACAGACCACAGACAGACGCGTCTCACCCCCCAGCGAGCTTGGCAACTTAGAACTGCCAGATGATTATACTTTGGCCTGTCCTGCTCGATTACTACTGTGTACACCAACACAGAGGCCTTAACAAGTGCTGGAAGTGAAATGTACCATGACGCTCCGCAGGCTCGCACGCAGCAATGTCTCAGCCAGCTCCTGTTCTGTGGTAGAACAGCGGTGACAGCAGCCGGCTGGCGCTTGATTCCCACTGAATACTCGATCCACCAGAGCCGGCAATGGCGTTCGGGGTGGAGCACGCCACGCTCAGCTGCTACTGTGCTATGCAGTAGCACTTGCGACAGCAACAAGCAGCAGGACGTTTCGCGGCTTGGGTGTCGTAGCCCGGGGAGCCCTGGCTTGATCTGCTTGGGTGAGAGTTGCCGCCGACCAGTCTTTTGGGGTTTCAGGGTTGTCCGTCTTCTCGGGGCTCTTGGGGCTCTGATCCCACCAGAATGGGCCCCATGCCGTTTCTGGAGCGGCGCATGACACGGCGTAGTCGATGATGGGCAGACAGGCGATATACGTTAGTTGGTAGACCACACACACAAAACTCTCTCACACATTGGTACCATATGTAGTCAGTGTTAATGATGATGCCGCTTGCCAGACCTTTTGACTGCGAGTTCCGCCGTGCATCCCATGGCCTCGGAGTCAGTGCGTGTGGGCTACAGCTGCCAGCAACACCGTTCGACGCACACACATCAGAGAAAGCATCGCGATGGGTACCTAGGTATTCTACCTACCTAGGTACGCTGGTACAGCACGCGCAGCAGTGAGCACAATTCAACAACCTTGGAAAATCTTGGAAATTGCTGGCTGGTTGCAGCGGCTAGTCGCTAGCGCGGCTGTGCAGCTGTGGTGACTTGGAGACCACGCTGGGTGTCTGGGTGCTGGAGGCGGCACTGGCTGTGACCCCGTGTCAAGCCCAGACCCTGAGATGTCACAACCGCAACTTGTGAAGATCGAGGTCTCTGCCAATACGTAAACAGGCCTGGGTCTGTCCTCCAAAGGCCCAGTATTTAGTAATTATCCACGAACACCCGCCCCCGACGATCATGAGAAGAAAAGAAAGCAAGAAGAGCTGTGCGGGTGGCCAAACTTGGTGGGTGGGGTTTCGCCCATCAAGTTTTAGAGTTTCGGCTGTGAGCTGTTGCTTGGGAGGGGCGAATGCGATTTTCAACTTTCCCATCTGATTGATTGACTGCCCCGTAACTGTAGGCCATGTACCACAGACGCGCCTCCACCCCTCCACCCCTGTTGCGAGACGGAACGAGCAATGATCGTCAATTGACGAAAGGTCTTGCCTGCTGCACCTGCGTACACATGTTAGGAGTAGCTACAGGAATTGCTTTGATGCAGTAATGCCAGGGACGAGGCCGCCCGCCGGCCCCAGCACTCGCACAGGACCTGCCCGTCCTGCCTGTCATGCCTTTCTGTCCGTCCGTCTGTCTGTCTTTCTGCCTGTCACAGTGAGGGAAAACGAAAACGACCCCAGAAATCCAGAACTCGGCAGCCCGACCCACCCAAGCCCGTCATTCAGGAACCCCCATCCCGGCCTTGCAACCTTACCCCGTCCACAGCCAGGACCACTCTTTATGTGCATCCGGCCCTTTTCGCTTCTGATTTGCGTCCCGTCCCACCTCGCCGCCACAGCCCACGCCTACGCCTGCTGTACCCGTTCCTGGAGCAGCTAAAGATGTGCAATGCCTAGGGCCATGCTCCATGCTCCTCGCTGCCATCCTCACCTGGCAGCCTGGACCCCTCGGAACGGGATCTGGCCAGACACAACCGTGACCCTTCTCCCATCAACAACAGCGCATCCGGACTCGGACACCACAGAGAGCTGCATCTTGCTGCCGCCGCCCCTGCTGCTGCCGCGCTGTAGCCAAAAGTCCAGCCTTGACGCCGAAAGGGACCTGTCCGTCACTCCTGGACCATCCGTCTACTGACTCTTTCTCTTTTCTGTCCTGTCCAGCTGCACGCACAACCCCAGGTCGTGGTGGCACAACGCCGAAGTGCTCCTGCAGATCATTGGCTCAATGTCGGGGACCAGAAATCGCAAGAACCCACAATGTACGTTCTCATGTCATGACTTGCCAGTGCGAACCCTCACAATCTCAAAGTAGAAGACGCTGTGACCGTCCCAGCGAGCAGTCACAATATCCGTATATTCCAAGATCTCGGCCGCACACCCCACCCTGCACTGCACGCTTGTCACGCTCACGCCCGCGCTCGACGGCTCCATATTGTACGAGGCTTCTAGGTCTCCCACCTGAAAAACCACAAGCGAGCCGGCATGGATCCGGGTCGAAGCGGGGCCGCAGGTCACTCAGAGCCTCCGGCCGAAACTTCTCAGAGCTCGCATCCGACCGAACAGACAGACACTGCTCCAGATTCCGACCTGCGAGATCGAGCAGATTCCCGCCCTGGCAGCTCCACCCCTTCACACACCACGCCGGCCCCCCGAACCACCATCGACACTTCTGTGCCCTTGTTCAGCAACAACCCAGATCCTGTCGAGACCCCCAGCGTGCAATCGACCTGGAGTGCTGCGTCCGACCACCAGACCGGTCATGGGAGCCAGGCAGACCCGGGCGACCGAGTCTTTCCAATACGCTCCGTCATCAGCGTCGGCCCCTCGGGCAGGACCTCGGGCGAATATTTCCCGCGAATGCCGCCCGAGGGCGCCGGCACATACCAGCCACCCGGCAGTTCACGGTTTAGTACGGAGACACCAACCAGGCGCGCTGGAAGTATTACGAGTGACTCCGCCTTGTCCTCAGTTCCACATAATATCTCGGCTTCACAGGAGGATGATGCGTATCGCAGGGCACGGTCAAACACCGCGGGACCCAGGTCCAGTGTGCAGGCCGACGCTGAACGACACCGATCGCGACCCCTCAATTTGTTCAACGATGATTCTGAGGATGAGGGGTCCGATCTAGGCGGGGACGCGCGCTCGGGTCGGCATGGAAGCTCGGTTGGACGAGAATCTACCCGTGGACTGCCTGATGTCCCTCCAGATGGATTCGTGACTTCACGTTTCAAACATGTCACGACCGACGAAGGACACTTGGTCATCACAGGGCGGGACGGGACGTTGCAGAGATGCGAGGACGAGCCGATTCATGCCCCCGGGGCCGTCCAAGGGTTTGGCCTCATGATTGCTATACGTGAAGAAGCCGATGGACGCTTCACCGTGCGGTATGCCAGCGAGAACGCGAAGCGAATAATCGGCTACACGCCCCTCGAACTTTTCCGTCTTGACAACTTCACGGACATCCTTAGCGAGGAGCAGGCCGATAACCTTCTGGACCATATCGATTTCATCCGAGACGAGGATGCAGATCCAGCCATCAATGGCCCAGAGGTCTTTAGCATGTCCATACGGCCACCGAAGAAAAGGTAACCACCATTTGTCCCGCTTCCTGCTTCCATTGACTGTGGTTCTCCTTATGCGGACTTCACCCGTCACCCAGACACCACCTCGATAGTTTGAAGTGCCCTTATTCCTTTTTTTTCCTATGTGTCACCAATCATTCACACCCTCTCTTTTACGTTCGGGCTAACTCGTTTTTCAGATCCGTCAAGTTGTGGTGCGCTATTCACGCTCACTCGGCTCATGCTGACCTGATCATATGCGAATTTGAACTAGACGATGACCACGAGTTCCCGTTGAGGCCAGACGATGAGCGAACCCCGGACCTTCCAGCAGATACCCTTCGATCAAACCCAACCATGGACGAGCTCACGGAAAGCACCGAGATTTCAAGCAAGCCGCTGAGAGTCCTGAGAAGTGCCCGCAAGCGAAGGGGTGAGGCCGGCGCCATGCAGGTCTTCGACATCATGTCGCAGGTGCAAGAACAGCTGGCATCTGCGACGAATCTCGATCGCTTCTTGAAGATCCTAGTTGGAATAATCAAGGAGTTGACTGGATTTCATCGGGTCATGATATATCAATTCGATGCGTCATTCAACGGGAAAGTGGTAACGGAACTTGTCGACCCTGTACAGACGAAGGATCTCTACAAGGGCCTTCACTTTCCTGCTTCAGATATCCCCAAGCAGGCTCGAGAACTTTACAAGCTCAACAAGGTGCGACTTCTCTACGACCGGGATCAGGAGACCGCGAGACTCGTCTGCCGTTCGAAAGAGGATCTAGATATCCCCCTGGATATGACGCATTCGTACCTCCGCGCCATGTCACCGATTCACATCAAGTATCTCGGGAACATGGCGGTGCGCTCGTCCATGTCAATATCAATTAACGCCTTCAACGAATTATGGGGTCTTATCGCTTGTCACTCGTACGGGTCGAAGGGCATGCGCGTGTCCTTCCCTATCAGGAAGATGTGCCGCCTTGTTGGAGACACAGTCTCAAGGAACATTGAGCGACTTTCGTACGCATCGAGACTTCAGGCTCGCAAACTCATCAACACTGTACCTACCGACAAGAACCCCTCAGGCTACATCATCGCATCATCCGACGATTTGCTAAAATTATTTGACGCGGACTTCGGCATGCTTTCCATAAAGGGGGAAACCAAGTTCATGGGCAAGATCGATAATTCGCAAGAGGCTCTCGCTATGCTCGAGTACCTCAGATTGCGCAAGTTCAGCTCAGTCTTGACCACACAGGACCTCAAAGTGGATTTTCCAGATTTGCACTATCCCCCAGGCTTTCATTTCATCGCGGGTCTCCTGTATGTTCCACTCAGCGTTGGCGGCAGTGACTTCATTGTCTTCTTCAGAAAAGGTCAGGTACGGGAGGTGAAATGGGCAGGCAACCCGTATGAAAAGATCATCCAGGAGGGAACCCAGGACTATCTTGAGCCAAGGAAGAGCTTCAAAGTGTGGCATGAGACTATCCTTGGCAAGTGCCGTGAGTGGTCCGAGGAGCAGATCGAGACCGCGGCGGTCTTGTGCCTTGTATATGGCAAATTCATCGAAGTGTGGAGGCAAAAGGAGGCAGCTCTTCAAAACAGCCGCCTGACAAAACTGCTACTGGCCAACTCCGCACACGAGGTGCGCACACCCCTTAACGCCATCATCAACTATCTGGAAATAGCTCTCGAGGGCAGCCTGGACCAAGAAACCAGGGACAACCTCGCCAGGTCACATTCTGCCTCGAAGTCGCTCATTTATGTCAGTAAGTATAGATCCATAACATGCCCCCGTCGAAGGATTTCTTTTGTATTCCTGTACTGTAATAGTTGTCTAACAGAGCGCCAGTCAATGATCTTCTCGATCTCACACAGACGGAAGAAGGCAACAATCTCGTTAAGGACGAGATTTTTGACTTCATCGCTTGTATCAGAGAGGCGACAGATCCCTTCAGGAACGACGCGAAGAGGAAGGGTATCGGTTACGAAGTTGTGGAGCACCCAGGATTGCCGAAATACGTCTGTGGCGATCAAAGGAGGCTTCGCCAAGCTGTGTCCAATGTTACAGCCAATGCAGTACAGCACACGCCTGAGGGGTACGTCAAGATTGAGTTGTACTCTGCTGAGGTACAAGACACCAAAGTACGTGTGGAAATCATCATCCAAGACACAGGGCGTGGGATGAGCGACTCCCAACTGGATGCATTGTTTCGCGAGCTGGAACAGGTGTCGACTGAGGAAGTCAACCTCTCGGAAGAAGAACCAGTCACCGCCGAGGGAAAGCCGGAAACGCTGGGCTTGGGGCTCGCGGTAGTGGCTCGTATTGTCCGAAATATGGATGGACAGCTGCGTCTCAAATCCGAGGCAGGGAAAGGGTCTCGATTCGTTATTCAACTTCCATTCGAGATGCCACCAAACGATTCACCGCAGCCACAAGACGACGGACTACCTGGTACAACCTCCGTCACTGGATCAACAGCTTCTGTCTCGACAACACTCCCGCCTGCCAGAGACGGTGAAGTCATGCTCGTCGATCGTGGGAGCACGAGTCTTCACAAACAAGCTTTGACGGCCAAAAAGAGCTTCGACGACAACATCAGCCTCGATAGCCACCGGACTGGGACGAGTCGGGGAAGTGTACAGAGCTCTAAGAGTGACGCGGACAGGCTGATTGACGCCATCCAGACACCCTTGGCAATTGGAGAGGCGGAGCCGGAAACGACCGGTGTACAACGGCGAAATTCAAAAGGGGCTTACCACAGTGGCACTTCTCGACACATTGCATCACGTTCGATGAGTCCGACCCGAAGTTTTGGCAGGCCTGGGGGCTTGATGAGATCAGTCTCATCGCCGGGCAAAAACGCGAAGGAAGAAGCCTCAGACAGTGATGGCGCGCCAGGTGCCCCAGTCGGGTACGACTTTATAACAGACACGAAGACACCCATTCGACCGGTTAAGATCCCCGACGAGTACCAAGACCAGCCTGAAGCGCCCGCTCAGCCTAGCGAGACCTCAGGCGTGCTGTTCGAGTTGTCAGACACGGCGCCACCGGCAAAGGGGAAGGCATTCTCAGGCGTGACAACCACCGATGGCCATGTCCACGAAGCAAGCAAGCCCAAGTCAGCCAAACTACGGGTATTGGTGGCGGAGGATGACCCCATCAATATGAAGATCCTACGCAAGCGGCTGGAGAAGGCTGGCCATATCGTACACCACACCGTGAATGGCGAAGACTGCGCTGCAGCTTATAAGGAAAGCGCTATTGATTTCGACGTGGTTCTTATGGACATGCAGGTAAGACATTCCCTGCCCGATCCCCGACGGAGATATCAAGATGCAGATGGCAGCACATTGGGTACTCGAGCAAGCGTCTGCACTTTTCCGTAACCCTGCCCACCAGTGTTCCTCTTGTAAACAAGCTGACACAGTATGGCACAGATGCCTCTTATGGACGGTCTCACAGCGACCAAGACGATAAGAGCGATCGAACACTCGGGCGAGCATCACCACCTCTCTTCCATCTCTTCGAATCATGGTAGGATTCCGATCTTCGCAGTGTCGGCCTCTCTGCTGGAGCGTGAGAGACAAACCTACATGTCTGCAGGATTTGACGGTTGGATCTTGAAACCCATTGACTTCAAAAGGCTCGAGACCCTAATGTTTGGCACAATCGACGATCAAAGCCGGAACACTGCCGTGTATGAGGCTGGGCAGTGGGAGCGCGGCGGTTGGTTCAGGAAGAGGCTAGAGCTTCCATCGCAGGACCAAGCCAAAGACTCTGCCCCTCTCCGAGACGTTGAGCTGCATGGCAACGAGATCAATGCTGCGAGAGAAAAGATGTCTTGAAGGCTCTCCATCTCGCTCCCACGTGCCGGTCATAACTTCCAACCAGAGTCATCTAGGGACACGATCACTCTAACAACCACCTCCTTTTCTTCTACCCTTCTCTGTGTACGGTCACTCGCCGTCCGATACCCATTTTGTATGTCTGGCGTCTTGGTTTTATCTTGGGGGTGTGGGCGAACGGAGACAGGCCTGGAAAATATACGATACCCGGCATTTTGCTTTTACTCATATACACGATTGGGAGGAGCTTTTACATGTATACACGGCGAAAGGTTTCATTTGCAACGGCGTTCTTGGTGCATTAGGCGGAGTACATTGGTCTTGAGAAGACGATGGGAATGCAAATGGAGACGAAACTTGGCAGCGGAGGCGGCTAAGACTCGAAAGGGTGGTTGTCCTTGACCACTAAGGCGTTCTTGTATTCGAACGTGGCCGGAGGACAATTCGACTGAAGGGCCGGTGGCTTGGGACGGGATCTCTTGCTGCCGCAGGCCGAGCGCGCTGAGGTTACACTGACGCGTGCTGAAGGCAGATGAAGGCAGGCCATTTGATGAGTGAGGCTCGCGCGCGCGGGACATTGGAGTTGGAACTGCAGAGGGAACATGCGGCGGACCTCTTGTCTCCCTGTCCCTAGGCTACAAGATGAATGCAAGTTCGATTCGCGCCACTCGAGGATCGACTGACTTGACTGACTACTAACTTCTGACTGACTTGACATGGTCCTAGTCGTGAAAGTGGTTCCAGGGCTGCGGTTCCACCATGGCAATTCGAGCCAGCCCCCCACGCATCAATGAATGAAGGGGCGAACAAACCAAGCCGCCTTGTGGGTTTGGTTAGTCGTGTGAAGCCTGAGCCGACTATTGAGATCGATCACGCGCCCGAGTCGTCATCCGTCCCCCGTCGCCCCCTTTGCGACAAGATAGCAACAAAACAACCTCGGGACGGATCCAACGGGGATGTGGGCCGTCGTCCACTCCTTGCTTTTTTTTCCTGCTGCTTGCCCACAGAACCTGCCAGCCAGGCAGCCCAGGTGCCCAGCCATCAACCACCGCCCCAACAGCCACCAGGGAGAGAGATACGCTTCTCCACATTGGCGCTGCTCTGCCCAAGACGCACATACACGGCCTTTGTCCCAAGCCGGAAGGATCGCTTGTTACCAATGGCCTGGGTCCCGCCCCTCCCACACCCCCTCTGCCACTTTGGCACGCTTCGACAATCATTACCAAAGTTCCCAGCCATTTTGACGGCTTGGCTGTTTGTGTGGACTGGTAGAACTGGCAGCTCCCCCTCCGTGATCGAGATTGCCGCCAATCCAAATCCCGGGTCTCCGAGGGGCGGGCGAGGAACGGCGGACCTACCTACTGTGTCTGTCCATATGCGTGGTCACTGGTGACAAAGAGGAAACCGATACCTGTCCCAACCCCCCGCAAGAAAGAAACTCCGGCCTCTTTCCCTTGGGCCCCCTTCCCGCACACGTGTATCAGTAGCAGGCCTTGTCGATTAGCCGATCACCCAGCCAGGCACACTCCGATGGCCGAACCTGCTCGCCCCTGGGGGGTGGGCGGTGGGCTCCACCCCCAAAACCGAGGCTCCCGCCAACCAGCGAGGCGCGATGCGAACATGCCAGGCTGACGAGACAAGATTGACTAACTGACTGGACTGGGCACTGACAAGAGGGACCACCGCAGATCTCTCCATCCCCCATAGTTTATCCGGGGACGAGGGCTCGGAAGATGTCCTGGGGGGGAACAGACACTCCCTCTCACACTCTGTCACAAAGGAAGGGCTATAGGGCAGTGGGGGGGAGATTCGATGGGACCCCCTTCGTACCGGGAATAGGCCAGGCCAGCCAGCCTAGGCAGGGAGATTTGGCGATCGGGCCGGCTCCGGAGGAGACAGAAGAAGGGGACGATACAGTAAAATGGCACTTGTTTAGGGGCCCCCTCCTCCTCCGAGGGTACGCCTGCGCTGCTACCAAATGGCGTCATCTGGCATTGGCAGTCCCTCCACCTTGGATCCCCCTGGGAGGGATCCCCTATGGACCAGATGGGCGGTCTGGATTTGGTAGGTTGCTCCCCGCCGTGTGGGAGTGTGTTTTGAACGCGTTTGTGCGCGCCGTCATGTCACGTTGTTGTGGTGGGCGGTGGGCGAAGCGGGCTTGTCGGAGTTCGGGCGGGCCACGATTTCTGCAGTCGTCCGTCCATAACACGCAGAATAGACACTCTACAATAGCGAGGAAAAGTGGGCCGTTGCGGTCGAGCGAGCGAGCCAAAAGGCCGAACGCACGAGGTACATGCGTTACTGTACATTTGCAGACCGAGGACTTATGCAGGTACACTACCAGGGTAGACTTGCATGGGGGGGGGGGGCGTTGTGCAGGCGGGCAGGGCGAGACATCAAATGTTCATTTTGAATTTTTACTTTATTTTTGCAACTGTCTGATCAAACGACAGGGTCCAAATCTATCTACAGCTAACCAGCCCGTCTATATGCAGGGTGTGGAATCTCTATACATCTCGGGTCATGTCGCCCGCGCCGTTGCTTTCTCTATGGCCTGTTGGCTGTGTCCAACCCTTTAGCCAGCCAGCGAGATTCTCGCCAAAAGATTTGATGGACTCGCGCTACTGCGAGAAAGGTGGCCCACAACTGGCCACCCAGCCGTGGTTGCCATCTGGGCATGAGAAAGCTTCTCGGGTTTGACGGTGCTCGTAATGCTTTGCTGTTGTTCGCAGGTATCCTCTCTTCACTAGAAGCATACCATTGCGTAAGGCAAGCCCCACGAACGCAGTGCCCTCAAACGCCAATCAAATCATGACATGCCTTCGGTCGTGATCAGCGACCTGTCTGTTCGCAAACTCCGTAGATAGCCCGCACCGTGCTATTGCACCTCCCAGAAGTTGGGTCCATTCACATCCGGGACCTCGTTAACGGCTGTCATCCCGCTGTAGTCGGCATCGTTCATCCAAAAGATTGGGTCGTTTTCGAATCCAGCAACGCCCGGGACAGCAATGGCGGAAGCGAGTCCAGGATCCTCCGTAACAAGCGCTGTTGCAGACGCGCTGTACTTGTTCCCGTCCTTGGCAAGCTTGCTGAAGTCGTCGAAGTCGGTGTTGCCCATTTCCATGGCACCGAGCAGGCCCTCCGGTTCCCTCCCGAGGCTGAATCCTGTGCTCGATGTGTTTGTGCGGCTGAAGGTGCCGATCGGGTCGAATTCGTCCCGGATGAAATCATCAACCTCGGAGACCTCGCCCGAGGTCAGTGTAGGGGGCTGTTCAAATCCAGCAAAGCTCTGTGCCTGGCTGTAGCTCGACGGCGCGAAGGTGCCCAAGTCCTTGCTAGCAAAATCAAGACCAATATGACTCCAGTCGACGTCAGGCTGGCTCAACCCAGCGCTGAACATTGGCTGCTGGTGTTCATCCATGTTGCTGAAGAAGTCGTAGTTGTCGGGCATGAACGAGCCCGGGGCCCAGCCATTGACGTTGGACAAATCCAGGGGAGGGAGTTGAGTGTTGGAGTGAGGGACTGATGAGACTGCGGTCAACAGGGGTGAAGCCGTTTCGGAGTTGGCCATGCAGTGGTCCTGCGCCTGCGGTATGCTACCGCTGCTGCTTGCTGAAGACTCATTGGCAAGGTCCTCCATGGAACAGTTGGCTCCGCTGCCGCTGCTCTGCGCAGAGTGGGCTCGGGTAAGCTGATAGGGACCAGATTTCTGGGATGCCTTGGTGTGCTTGTAGGTCGGCTTATGGTGGCCGTTCTCATCAAAGGTCAACATGCCGTCCGAAGTCTGGGTGCTGGCTCTGGATCGACGATTCCGGACCAGCTTGGACGCCTTTGCGTTCGCGCATGAGCTAAGCTCCTGCTCGGAATCGGATTCGGGTACTGTGTCGAGCTGATTCTGCTCCTTCTTGTGCGAACAGGTGCAGCGACCACCATGGTTGCAGCAGCAGCTATCCCTGTGACCGTCAACGGTCGACTGCAAATGCACGCACTTGCTGGTCTTCTCGCCGCAGTCGCACTTGACATGAGCCGACTTGGAGCGGCGCATGTTGCGACAGTGCGAGCACTGGGACACTGGGCGACCCTTTTTATTGATGTGCTGCAGGGGTCGATCTGGAAACCTAATGTTAGCGACCAATTCCCATCAAAGGTTTGCGCAGTTCGCGCGTGGTGCGTTGCAATGCGACGCTCGCTCAATCGGCGTCGCAGTGAGCAATCAGAGGCCGGGGATGTGCGCGGGTATTGCGCGGATATTGCTCACCCGCATGCTGGCAGTTGCTGACCCTGTGGCCACGCACACAGGACTCGCAGGCCCACTTCTCGCCGTCTATTATCATTTCGGTGGTGTTCTGTGATGTGCTGTCTCGAATACTGTTGTGTGCTCGGCTGTTCCGAAGGTTGGATGCCGGTGAGGAGGCTCTGCACGTAGCGTGGTTGCAGATGCTGTCAAATGGTGGGGTTCGGATGACACCTGCAGCAGCCCACGAGCAGGTGACTGACTGACTGACTGACTGACAATCTGGCCCGCCAAGGTCTGAAAGCCCAAGTTGAAGTCGCGCGTTCTGGACGCGCGGGTAAAGCGGTTTGGAAAGAAGAAAAGGCTGGTATCGAGTCTAATGAAACATTCGATTGGGTATCTGGCAAAACAGCTTTTGTGATCCTGACCGGAAAACTCCAAGTGATGCAAACGCCGGGAAAGAAGTACAACAGCAGGGCTGAGTGGAGATTGGTCTAAATGGTGTTATGTCTTGTTCAGACTGGTGCGAGTTGCAGGCGCAGGATGTTGTTCAACTCGTGTATAGGACGAGGTATGTACTGGACGGGTGGGCGAGGATTGGAAGCTCACAAGCGCGGTGTGAGTTGTGTGAGATGCATCGGATAGGCGGTTGGTGAGCGGATCGAAGAGATGAGTGGGATGCTGGGCTGGTTCTGGTTCGCCTTGCGCGCCTGGGAAAAGCCAGGTAATGATGGATGGGGGCGGCGGGTCCTCCTTTCGGCTAGCTAAGGCAGGTGGATGCGGTGCGATGCGATGCGATGCCGCGCAAAGTCCAGGTTCAAGGCAGATCAAAGCTGTGCCAGGTCGTGTATTTTTATAAAACACGTAGGCTGGACGCTGGAGAGTCAGTGCCGCAGTGTGGTCGGTCACTTGGCAGTGAAGATCAGAGTCCCTTTAGCCGAGAAGCGCGGTGGCTGCGTAGTGGGCAATGACGGGCCGTGGGTGAGAGAGACTTGGCCGGCTTGACTCGGTCGAGAGAGCTGGCTGTACGGGCGAGGAGGGTAGGGAGGTAGATTGGGAGAGAGATATGGATGTATATATGTATGTGTATGTAAGTGTGAGTGTGTGTGGAGATGCGAAGAGCGTGTACGAGGTGCAATGTGTCGTATATATAGACGCTACACACACACTAACAAACGGGGATATATATAAAAATATAAATGTGGTGTTTGATGCTCGTCTCTCGGGGCAGAAGACGGCCGGCGATGGCACAAGGCCCGGAGAGTCGGGAGTCGGGGTTGAGAAGTCGAGAGGATCGCAAGTCCTCTGACGTTGACCCAACGTCAACCGACGTAAAAGTAAGATATGCTTGTAAAGTAAGACAAGGCTGATGGAAGTGGCGGAGGTGGGAAAAGGACAGGAAACAAAGGAAGGCGCGAGATGGAAGGGGGCGATGTCGAGGGCGAGGAAGGACCGTTTTATTGTTCAACGGGCGGCGGCGGGTGGGACTGGAGGAGCCGGGGCTGGGAAGGTGGTGGGAGGACTTGGGACTTTGGGGGGGGGGGTGTGCAGGTGCAGGCTCGGGACTGGGACTGGGAATGCTCGCTCTCTCTTTCTCTCTCTGTGCTATGTGTCTCGCCCCCCCTCGCAGAAGAGCGTGCGTGTGTCAAGGAATTGGCAGGTGCAAAAGGCAATGCAAATGAAAATGCAAATGGAAATGCAAATGGGAATGGGACCAGAACCATGATCGGAGTGGGTGGGTGGGTGTGGGTGGGCGTGGGCGAGCGAGAGCACACGGGCGTGGGACTTGGGACTTGGGACTTGGGGCACCTGGGGCACTCTTGGTCCCGCGGCAGAGGACCTCGACTCGACCCGGCTGGACTCGACTTTTTCGGCTTCCTACTCTCGCCAGGTTCGGTTCCAGGGCCAGGGCACCTGGCAAGTACAATCGAGATACCTGGCGATCCCGCTGGCGGCGCGGCGACCTGCCAAGTACCGCCCCAGATCACATCTCGCAAATGACGGCACCACCCAGCGAGCAACACCTGCTGGGCCCCAGTCCGTACGCTTGTCTCGTCTTGTCTTGCCTGGTCGGGGCTGGTGCTGTTTGCCGTGCCCAGGTACTCCGTGCTGTCGATACTATAACTGTCGTATCGTCGTCTTCTGGGCCCTGACAGGCTCCAGTACACTACAGTACGTCTCCATTTTCTCTCCATCCACCCGCCCATTCATCCGTACGCGCAACAGCCAGCCATACTGTCCTGGCTGTATCCATCCCAGGCCAGTCGGTCTGCCAGTCTGCCAGCCAGCCAGTCAGTCGGTCTGCCTGCGCCTCAACGCGGCAGCTGCAGTGGGATAGGCGCAGACTTGCGGAGCGCAGACAGACAGAGTTCACGAGCCAAGGGCCATGCTAGTTCCAGTTCCGTCATGGCTGCTGCCATTCTCGCCATGCCATGCTCTTGGATGTCTGCTGCTCCTCCTCTTGCGTGCCTGTTCTAGGCGAAAGACGGGGCGGGAAATCCTCGACGAAGCAGCCCTGCCCGTGTCTCTGTGGCTTGTCCCTCGTCACTGCGACTACAACAGCTCCAACTACTGCAGCTGCTGCACCGCTTGCCGCTACCGCTACCCGCGCTGCTGGGTGTGGGACCAGTACCGGGGTGTGTACGCTCAGGATACAGTCCCGGTCTTGTATGGCTCAGATTTGGGGGTTCCCATTATTTGCAAGGTTGTCGTCTTGATCCAGTCTTGTCTTGGGATGGCTTGGTGTGCCCATGGGATGGGACGCACCCGTGCAGAGTTACACGTTGGCCAGGTCCAGGGTCGCAGCGTCGCAGGAGAGTGGGCGGGCGTCTGCCACCATTCGAAGCCTCGAGTGTGGGATGCTGAGCCTGTACCCCATGCCCGCGACCTGCTGGCCTGCCTTGCTGGCCTGCCTTGATGTGGCCCTGCTGGCCCGCCGTCCTCTCGCGGCTCGCTGTGTCTCTCGCTCTTGGTCACTCACCAATCCAGCAAACTGAATACGCGATAGGATTACCCTATTCCCACCCGAGCCACTCCCGATTGCAGCGCCCATCACGGCCGCATCTAGCTAGGTTTTTCGCTTTGGGTCCCTCCTCCTGTGTCGCAGCAAACCCTCTTGACACACCCAGTGTCGTCAACACCGACACCGAATACCAGCCCACCCACTAATTGATTCTTTGAATAACTCACTGGCTGCACGTTGCATTCCCGAACCGCTCTTCTCAAGCCCGCACGGTGTCACTCGGTGTCACCTGCCAAGTGCTGACTGTCTCGAATAATGCAGTCCCGGAGATCCAAATCCAGCCGTCCATGTCTTCGGCCGTTGACTCAGATCGCAGTTAATCTTCTGGCCTTTTGACGACATCTATCCGCGACACCGACCAAAGCTCCTGGGCGGAGTGCCATCCCGCGTCTCGGTCGCTTGGACCTAGCTCCACCACTACGAAGGGTACCCCGGGGAGCTCGCGATGTGTCCTGCGCCGGACTGCAGCTTCTTCTTCCGGCATGGTGCGCCGCAACGCACGCGTCCGCATCCAGTGGTTCATCAGCCTGCTTGTACTGTGTGTGCGTGCGTGTTTTGACAGCAGCGCACTCGGGCCATCTTGCGGCGCTGCTGAAGTGAGGGTGAACCTCTACGGCTCAATGCATGAACATGCCGCTCCGTAACGAACCGCGGGTCAGGAGACTACATAGTACCTCCCGTGTCTGTAGGGTCTCGCCTTTTGTCTAGGATGGGCATATTCTACCCGCACATCCGTCGACGGTCTCGTCCAACAACCACACTTACCATACTCATCCTGCAGGAGCTAAAATCAGTGATATGCGGTTCACCACCTGTCCTGCATGGTGCTAATCAACACAATCTTCACCAAGCATTTCGTCAGGGCTCCAGGCTAGCTCTTGCAGCTCTAGCAGGATCCGCTAACCACTACGACCTCACTCAGACCGCTCTTATCTGCCCTGTACAGGCTCAATCCGACACCCAGCAGCAACGGGGAATCGTGGCCCGACAATTTGTCAAATCAACAAGACGAAACATTCATGCCAGAGGCAATCTCCCGCCAAGATTGCGGTGACGATCAAAAATGTCACAAGCAATCGCGGAAATCAAGCACTCCACACCCGTACTAGGTTCCGTAAGGGCTATGGAATAATTATAGCATCTGGCAGGACGACTGATGCCTGGCAGTAGAACCGCCCTTCCATATGCGGGGCGTGTATACTATGCCTGTGCAGCTGTGCCAACTTATGGTTGTTTAGCCAAGCCAAGCCCTCTCGGTCAAACATATGGACAGGTCTCGTCATGTGTAAGATGCCAATATACAGGCTCGGATCAGTCTTCCGGAGATCTCAACCTGGCGAAATAAGCCTCCTCGAGACATATATTACCGCCGTTGAAGGCCAAGAACTGCTATTAATGTACCAGCCCCCCACTGCCATTCAGGCACAGTGTTGCCTTGCCCAGAGATTGTCATGAAACACAGCCGCTGGTTGTGGACGACTCAGACGCAGGCCACGGTCGACGATGCTGTTCATCCCCGAACCTTTCACCGAGACATACACAGTATGCTCAAGGGACACGTACAAGCACCTTGGCGCCGAGGACAATCACTCTTGATACTCCGGCAGTCTGTGAAGCGTATCTAGACTTTCTAATTTTACCGGGCCACATGTTTCGTTTCGAACCCCCGAATTTCAGTGCGTCACGGCCATATTGGCGTCTGATATTGCAGACGTTTACGTGTACGGGACGAGGCGGCGTACGTTTGTCCCTTGGCTCGGCAAACTTGGCAGCGGCTGAGGCCGTCTGGAAAGTTTCAACGCTCGGGGACATGAAGATCTTTTCTGACGTTGCCGGTCGACTTGCAACTCTTGGGGCAAGACAACATGTTTCCGGAATGGAGGCATACAGTACGTACCTCGAGGGCTGGGGAGTTGACAATTACGGCTGAACGCGCAGCTTTTGGAACGCAAGCCAGCAGCTCCTGCGTCAGCCTCGTGATTTGGAAGGACCCAGGTGCATCTTCGGGGTCCGATGCGCTGCACCGGGTGAAACCTCGTGGCCTGGGTATGCATCACAGAAAAGATCCTTGAATAGGAAGCTCGGAGGTCTCCATCTGACAAGTCGGCCATGGCCATCTCGACGACGAGGAGTTGTAAATCCGCAACCTCTCAAGGGCCTTCTCGAACGTGACGGTGGGATCATTCTCAGCAACTGATTCGGTTCATGGGCATATTTCGGGCCAATCGTCGGCCCCCTGGCACCGTCGACAAATGCCCAATCAGTACAGCACGGATTGGTCCCCACACCTTGTGGTGATGAGCAATGACCGCCCGGGCCCATAGGTTGGCGGCGCACGTCTGGGATGCCTGCCCTGGACAAAGGGCCGAAAGCCAACTGTCACGGAACAGCCCTGCTGGCGTCGTCGGCCGGGATCAGACAGACTCCACCCGCAGCGAAGTTCGGTCGCCAGCACCAGAAACTTGGCCCAGCACCAGCTGTGCGCCATTGGCGAAGTTGTAAAATTTTGCAGGTGCCCACACACCCTGCCTCGAACAAGATTTTGCGGATCGCCACCGACGTCGTTGCCATTTGCAGGCGGCTGCTGATGGGCGGGCTGCAGGGCGAGGAGCAGCTGCGTGTACGGAGTGCGAGGCAAGTCCCGATGTCGAGGATCGGAGCAGGTAACAAACATGTGGGCTGCTGAGTGCTGTCCTACTCCTACGGTACCCCCAGAGGTACGTACCCGCCCGCCGGAGATGGAAAGATCTGGGCCCTTTTCACTGCAACGGGACCGAGAGAGAGAGTACCGAGTACGGATACTGCACTACTTTCCGTCATCTCGGCTGCCTGTGTACGTACCGTACCTTCATGTCCCATTTTCACCCGGATATGTGTGCCCTTCCTGTAGCATCAACTCCCATCAACACCACCTTCTGGAACATGTATGACAGAGTTCAGGCGTCCAAAAGACGCCTTCTCCATTCCAGATGGTCAATTGACGTCGGCATTGAGTCCCAAACTCCATTTTCCCCAGATTCTCTCCGCAAAACACCCTTGCCATGCAGCCCGATTTCCCCAGAGCGCTCCCGAGTCTTCCCGATCGCCTGGACACCACCCCTGGACGAACCACTCCTAAGAGTCGGGCGAGGCGATTTGAGCATCCCTGCAGTCAGACTCGGGTCCTCTCACACACCCTATCTGCCCAACGTTCACCTGCAAGGGATGGACATTCCGTCGTTATTATTACAGAAGCTCGGCCAATATTCCTGATTTGACGCTCAGTATAGTTCGACCATGCTGTCAGAGGGAAGAAGCATGTGCCTGCCCTGTGTAACAACGGCTCCAGCAGGATCGCACATTGCATCTGGAGGATGGTGCTCTGTGGAACAGCTTCCCGCGGAACCCAAAGTCCCGCGGTGGTCAGCGTCGCACAACGCAGGCTATCCTTCTGGCGCTTCGCTGCAGCAGCGCTCCTGCACTACTGCGCTTACAGCATTTGGGGACTCACACGCTCGCTCGCAGGGCAGTCGTGCATCCAGCCAATGCCTCCACGGCCGAGCGCCTTCCACCCCAAAAGCCGGGGACTAGACCCGCGATCTTGAGCCTCCTCGGATCGCCAACGGTTCCTTGCGCGACGTTCCTGGATTTCCCCAGGATTGCGTCCTTTTTTGCCCTTAATCCCGGGCTGTCGCATACTTTGTCTGCCGCCCGATGCTGTGCGAGGCGGAAGCGATCCCCATCCTTCAGGGCTGATCTTCACCTGGTCGTGCCTTGGGTCGCAGGGCTGGAGGTCTTCGCTCGCGTGGCAGTCCGTGGCATCTGACCTGCTCCGGCTGCCATCTCGTCCCTGGATTGCAGCTGTATGGCGGAGCTGGAGACAGGATGCGTTGCCGCGGCATGCGTGTTGCTCGACTGAGGTCGGGCGAGTAGCCAAATGGCTCTCCGTCCACCTTGGGAATACCACAACATTCCAACATAGCGATATGACCGCCCCGGTCCAGCAAGCGAACGAGCTGGCATGTTCTGGCCTCGACGACAAGCTGCCGAGAGGTTTCAATCAGGATCAGGGTGTTAGCAATGCGACACGGCGCAGGACTATTGATACTGTGGTCTCAAGAATTACCGGCCAGTAAGTGGACTGAGGGCAACCGCGGCCTGCACTATTTGATGTCTCTTGCTCTGTGTAGCTGTTCGTGTAGTCTACATCGTTCTCGCATGTCTATCCACACGCCCCCGTCTGGGTAGCAAGAATGATGTCAACTGACAGCAACTCCAAGCGAAAAAACTGACCCGTCGGTTGGGGGCATCGGTGCCGTCCACGCCGAACCGGCGCCGGCTAAAGCAAACCAACCCTACAGACCCGGAGCCAGGCCTTCGCGCTTCCTCGTCTCCATACTCGGGCGTCTCGTGCCTGGGTCAGCGCACTTCTTCTCAAGCGCCGCTGTTGTTGTTGGCCAACAGATTGGGAGATCCGCCTAGGGTCCTCGATGACCCCTTTGGACGCCAGATCCTGCATTCTCCGCGTGACTGCAGCTGCAGACATATTCGGCGCCTCCGAGCGCACTGCTCGCGGGTGCGCCACCAGCCCGGCTATGTGTGGCGTCACCATGCTCGTGCCGCCGAGCGGGAGGCACGTTGACGTGCTGCCTCGCACTCATGCAGCGTAGGTGCCGGAACCTGCAGCGAAAGCATCAACATCAGGGCTCCATTTCGAGTAGAAGGCGCGGTTGTCGGTCCTGTCGGACGCGGCAACGTTGGAAGGAGTTGGGGATCTTCCCTGGCGTTCTGTCCGCGTGTGAAACGCTGTCGTTGCCCGCTGCCGCGACTCCGAGGACTCCTTGGTTGTATGCCGCGTTGAATAGCTCGGCCAGGGTGTCGCCAGGATGTCGCACGGTTGCTAGTTCCCAAAGGATATGTTGATGGCAGAAGAACTGGCCCTGAGAATGTCGTCAACTGCCCACTCAATGCATGCGATGCTGGTCGACAACTCTCCCCACAACGCCCACGCCCGGAGAGGGTGCCAGTCTGGAGACAGGCCTTGGCTGGAAGACGGGAGAGCTAATGCTTAGCAGGGTGGCAACTTGAGTTGGTGGTCTAGAACGCCTTCACATTGACCAGAGTGGCGTCCTTCGCGATGCCAACTGTCCTGCCCCCAATAGTGCCGGCGACGTGGGTGCCATGACCAAGTGTATCTTCAAAGTTCGTGTGATTCTTCCACACGTTGAATTGGATCCCAGTGTCTACAAGGTAGGCGAATAGCCCACGGCCAGATCAGAGGCAAGCCGTTGTTGGGTCTTCCGTGCGAGAGATACTGTCGAACCCCCCAGGATGGAGCAGACGCCCCGGCGATGTTGCCTTGGATAATATTGAGGGAAAGCTCCTGGCTCAGCTCGACTAGACCGACCTTTTCCGAGAAGTGTTGTGAGTATATCGGCAAGATGAAATTAAGAAGTTGATCTCACATCTCAGCTCCTCTTGGTATACTCGATCGTCTCCGGAGTACGCCTGGAAATCGTCGGACGAGAACCTCATCTCAACACCCAAATGCCGATGCACGCCCCGCGCAGGGGACGGTCCCGGCTCTAGGACAACTGGGTATTTCCCCTTGATGGCGGAGCTGCGCGTTTGGGCGGCGCCGGCGTGGGGGGCTGTCTGGCCCAGCGGAGGGCAAGTGCCGGCGAGTAAAGTCAAGATGGGGGAGATGCATATTCAATCCTCTTGCCTGACTCAGTAAATGGGTTACTCAGATTATGATCTGCAGATCTATTCCCGGTGATTATATACAGACAGACTGCAACCATATTGGCCAACACTGCTAACATCTGTCGTTGCCAACATCCGTCGCCGATGAACTGCTCTACACTGTATCATAGATTCTCACAAGACTAATGGCGGCTCGCTGGCATGCAGTAAACATAGTGGCAGTTTGTCCGGAGATGAGTCCATCTGAACTCAATTGAAAAGACGAAGATCGCAGCCGGAGCAAACTATTCACCAATGTCCGGCCCGTAATAGAGCTTGGCACTTGCCTGCACTTGACGGCACTTACCACAGCAGATGGCTCTGTGGACTCGGAACATGGATTAGCAAAGACAATAGCCCCAAAGAGCCCCACGGAGACCAGAAAATTCTTGAGGCATGTGCATTGTGGCATGGCCGTACGTGGCTGAAACGTTGATATTCGGCGATGGCATTGGCCTTGGGGCGGTCCGTTAAGCGGCGCGGTGCCGACTGGCTACGCGCGCCAGTACGACGCGTTGCCGAGGCGCGGGAACCCGACGGCTATGGGTGAACTGTCACATCCTTTGCCGATACGGTCCCCGAGGAAAATTCGAACACGGCTTGCAGGACCCTGGGTATTCCCGGGCGCGTGGATGCAAGGGATCTATCTATTCTTGATGGATGTTCCAAGGGGGTTCACGGCACCGACAGGCAGTCCGATGCGACCTGTCCGGCACCGAACCGTGATCCTTTGGTCTTCCACCAATGCACAAGAGAGAAAGCAGGGGGGAAGGGGGCGAAGGAAGGTTCACGGCTGAGGGCAGGTCCTCAGAACATCAAACAATGGCCTGCCGGAGCAGACGCTGGCTATTGACGACGGCCACGGAGAAATCGAGCCGCAGGATAACAAAGTTGTGGGCCATGCAGGATTCTCATGGGTTTTCCGCTTGTGGCCTGGGCTCGGCCTCGGTCGGGTAAGTCGTCGACATTGACCAGGGAGGAGAGACCCATGTCAATTGATCGTGTGCGTTTCGTATTGCCCAGGCCAGCCCAGACGCCGGTTAAGAAGTCTTGGGGGTCTCGCTGTTGTATACGAGCGGTGGCCATTTCCAGGCAAGGGACGGCCAAGGAGCACAGTGGCGGGGCGTAAAGGGCCAAGAGGACTATAGCATCCTCGCTAGGATGAAGTCGCCCATTGCTCCGGGCGGCCGGGCTGGGAACAGGATGGAACACCGTGTTGGTGCTCTGGACGAACAACGTGGTGGTGGTGGCGGCGGTGGTGGTGAGAGCGCGGCAGATCCGGCCCGTCAGTTGGGGATGCTGCGTGACGGCGGTTTATTACCGCGCACTTGCAAGTGGTAAGGTAAGACGACGGGGACAGGTGGGATCAGCATCCACCACCAGGAAAGGGAAAGGGGATCGTAGAGCGAGGTGTGTTCATTGTCGCACAGAGCTTCCAATGCGACGGACCCCAAATTCCTGCCCTCACACCCCCCATCTTCGCTTCCATCCGATCTTCTAGAAGCCTTCCGTCCTTGTTCCCCCAAGACGACCTTGGTCTCTCTCTCGATCCTGCACTGGCTGACTGGCCGCCCCTCATGCGCCGCACTCCTGCCTGCAGCGGGCTACGCAGACAAGGCAGGCCATGCAGGTGATATGCATGCGGTTGCAGGTGACGCAGGTGATACCCTTTTGGCTCCTCCTGAATATCCGCGAATATCCCGCACCACTACGACCACGTTGGGCCTATCGCGGGCGCCGCGTCCCCATGCAGAGGACTGGTCCCCTCGCCTCCCTGGGGAGAAGAGGGGGACCCTTAGGTCCTTGGTCCTGCCCGTGTCACACCACTCCAGCGAGGAGTTCATCCTCATTCTCGAAGGATCGTAGACGCTGTGTGTGTGCTGTGTGTGTGCGTGTTATTTTCCACCCCGCGCATCGCGGCTTGTTGCTGCAGCCAGGAGCTGGCATGCATCGTGGGCGATCTCTGCCCCGCGGGTGGCTGGCTGGGCTGGGCTGGCTGGGCTGGCAGAGCGAACTACTCCGTACACTACTGTGTAGGTACCGAGTCTTGCGAGTCTGTCCAACGCAGCAGGACAGCAGGATGGGATGGCCATGGAGGGGGCGTGCAGCTCACCCCACCACCCTCATCGCCTGCCCTCGGTTATCGCGCATCACCGAAGGTGTCAGGCCGTCAGACTGGCCTGGGAGATGCAAGGCGTGCCCTTGCTTCTGGACGAGATCTGGATTGGGTAGGTGGCTTGCTGGCTCTGGTGTGCGACTTCCCACACAGCTACGGAGAACCCCGCTATGACATATTGACCTCGGACTGGGCCTGCTGCAGCTTTGCGATCAGTAGCATTGCGGTGCCGCGTGCAGGCTTTGGGAGCTTGGGCCACGTCGGAGCTTTTCCCTGCAGCCTCTGTCGAAATTTTCTTCCTTCCACTTGGAGTAACCAGCGACACACACACACACACACACACACAAACCACACGCACGCGCACATCTTTTATCTTTTCTCTCCCAGAACATCCCACTCCATCCCTTCCCCCCCCCACGAGCACGCCGACTTGACCTCCCTCCACACGCCGCCACCCCCAATGACTCTATCTGTACTGGTGCGCATGCTGCAGATGCTCGAGTTGAGCTTTTCCGTAGCTTGAGGTTGTCAAGTTCCTAGCTCCTCGGCGAGCACGCTGCCTGCTAGCCACGGCCATGTCCGTCACCGAAGACGGGCAAACGGAAGGATTTGCTAGATGGTCAACCGGGATCAAGCAGCCAGGCCCCTCCATTATGCACTGCGATCATTCGAGTTCGAGCATACACCACGTTTTCAGGACAGCCCAGAAACCCCTGGTGCCACACTGGCCCTGCTAAGGATCTGCTTAATGTTGCACTTGTGTTGCGAGCGTGGCTGCTTGTCTGCGCCATCTTGCTGCAGTGTGCCTCGTGCGGCGAATTCCACATGGCGTATTCTGCCTTCTCCGACCATGCTTCCATCATGCAGTCGTTCAAATGGGGCTGCTCCCAGGCCACACATCGCCTCCAGGATTTCCCTGGGTGCCCACCCTCATGGATCGCACACATTGTGCTGTTGGACAAGGCTTTCAACCCGTCAAAGTCTTCATTAGCGAGGTCTGCCCCCGCAGGACTGCAAGTGCCGTCATCCGTCTGGATATGCGATGGGACCTCACTAGTTTGCTGAAGATGGTGCCAAGAAGCAAGCACCGTCAGGCGGTGCCATCAGTCTTCAATGCACCCCCAAAGGTAAGCAACTTGCCAGATATCACGTGTTTACACGTGTATCGACGTCCACTGTCCTATCTCTCCGTTGGCGTGGACGTTTTCGCACTGGCATAGATGAACACAAGACCCGTTGCTGGGCGCCCGGTTTTAAGAGGTCGTCTTGACTCTCTTTGAAACTCCTGGGAATCAGCTGTGGCCACACTCTCCCCTTCTCGAACCCTCTGGGTATCTACTTTCCTTTGCGCCGGGCTCTTTTCGAGTCACGGCTGCCCTTCACCGGTCGTCAGACGGCCAGCGACTGGCACCTCAAATCTATGGTACCTAGATATCAAGCTTTTCGATCAGGAGTCACATCGCGCTGCACAGGGCCATGCCTTAGGTCTAATTCTCGCTGAAGGGGTCAATAAACAACGAGTTATATCACAACGTCTTAGCTGCATATCCCACGTTTTAGAGTGCAGAGCTCCCTGCCACAAGCTCTATTGTAGCGCCTGTAACATTCATCCTGTCCCATCATCAGCTCGTAAGAGTGTGCCCCAATAGTCAGCGCACTGCAGGGCTAGGCTGGCGGCAGGGCTGCCACTGGGATACCAGAGTACTAGTCTGCTCGCATCAACTATCACTAGGCTTGTGCTGTTTCGCCGCCCTGACCGACCCGTAAACGTTTTGGCTTGCTTCTCCTAGGAGAAGCAAGAATACCTGCGTGGCCGGTAGTCTCATGGCGCTACTGCGGCTTGTGGGGGTGCATCGGCACTTTGGACTGCTAGCAGCTCTGGCTGGCTTGAACTCTTGCTTTTCCATTGAGCGTGTGCAACCCGGCCTGGAATTTCTCTAGTGTGGTAGTATTCATTCATCATCTTGCTTCCGATGTCAACATCGCAGCCATACACGGAACGCCTGACGTCTGTGTGCTAAACTATGGTGAACCAAGTTCACCCAGCTCGTCCCGACCTCTCGGGCTGGACCGTCACACAAGCACGCTCGGCGATGACATGATGCTGGTGCGAAGCTCACCAATGAGACCGGGGGCAAAGTGACCAGCCGATCGCGGTGGGCGTCCCAGCTTCACAAACGCGCGGCGGCGGTGGGGGTCTTTCGAACTATGGGCTGATAACAGACAGCCACGACGCAGCCGCCTGACCTCCTCACCCGCCGTTTTACCCGGACCTGGAGAAGATCGAGAGCTCTCTGTGCATGTATGTACAGGCCGAAAAGGATCGGCACCGAGGAGCGCCGTCCCTGTAGCCGACTGCCTCAGGGCCGTCGTGTCGGAGTGGCCGTTTGGTGGTGCGCGCGCCATCTGGCTGCAACCTCGCCAACACCAACCCACCCTACCACCCTTTCACCCAGACAGGGGCGCCTTATCCAAGCTGCCGGGATAGAGTTCAGTGAGCGGGTGTGACTGCTGCTGGGTAGCCGTTTTTGCCCGGCGGCAGTGGTGGGGCGGCCGGCCCTACATCATCAGCGTTGCATCCAACTCAGTTATGGTAGTATCTGCGAGGGATACGTAATGGGGTAGATATTATGGGTGCCGCTTCAAGCTTGCCGCGAAGGACGTCGGGGAAAGCTAATTCGAAAAGTTGTTTGATTCCTTTTGGTGGTGAACAGGTGGGCCAGTTGTTGATGTTCCATGTAAGGCCGTCTGTTGGAGGTGAGACTTGAAGCCGGCCGGGTATTCCATAGTACATGGCAGGGACTGGTCGTGAGAGGAAAGGTACTGAGACGTTCATAGAGGAAAATAGATCACAACGGGATTGAGCGATGCACAGAATTATTGTGAGCGGGCAGTTGCAAAATGGTTGTGATTGTGTATTCAGTACCAGGCCGCACCACAAGGCCATCAATGATATTGACCACAAGTCATAGCGATACGATCGCCGCATAGGAGTATCTTTTGATGAGTCTAGTATAGCATAACCAAGCCATCCTCAGATTCCATCCGCAGGTGACCGGTTTAAAGGCCAGACCCGTACCAATAGTTCGCCGATGAATAGCAAGAACCCTATTGTCACAGTATGGCATTCGCTTGAGGTCCTCAGGTGCCGCGACGTGTAAGAGAAATCTCATTGAGGGGGCCAAGGAGGGGCCTCAAACATAGCGTTCTAGTCCCCAAACCAACAAGAGATCGTGACAAAATCCTTAACCTCTTGAATGATCAATACCCGGCTTAGAATACCAGAACTCATTGATGTTCAACTTTGGCAAGTCACTCGCTGACGCTCGGCATCGTGACGAGCTGTAGGGGCCGTCGACGTGCGCGAATGTTGACAGAGGGCTTGCTTTGAGTTCCTCGGGTTGGAAGTGGTCAACCTTCAGAACAGCATAGAGTTCAGAGCGTGCGCGGAATGGCTAGTTGTTTAAAACCACATCATCCAGCGCGAGATAGTCAACACTTGAAAGGGATCCTCGTCCATGTGTCTCTCAAACGAGCACAGCGACTTCCGTATGGCGACTTTCGTGAACAATGCTCTGGGCAAAGCTCAGTCATACCACGTCCTAGGAGGGGTACTGGCCGATGGCATTGAGATAGCCGCCGCACAACATTTGTCGCGGGTCGAAACCGAGGTCTTCGTAAGTATCGCTGGTGCGGAATTTCGGTATGCCTTCAATGTCTCCATGGTCCTGCTGCATTACCGCAACAGGCGCGTTTGCACCGTTGCTGACACCAGCGGGCGGGGCCTCCGCAGCAGCAAGGTCGGCGAGATGTTGCAGACTTTGGCTGGCAGTAGCCTCTGCAGAGTCATTGGCGGGAGGGCGCATGCTGTCCCGGATTTTGTTTCGAATTGGCCCGTCCCAACTCGATGGGGCGATGTTAGCCTCCAAGAGTTGATGTAGGAGCTCCTTGGCTTCCCCCTCTGAAGCCTTGATGTTTGCCAGCTCCATTAGACACAGCGCAACCAAAGACGTGAAGTGATGATTCAATGGGCTAATCATCTGGGAATGTGTGGTTAGAAGCCCGACGGATTCCTTGACGGCCCAAAGAACATCCGTCAGCAACGAAGATGGAGTGAAGAGGAATGCGAGTAATCGGCAATGCCAGTATGCCAGGTGTAGGATAGGTTCCACGTCCGGATGGATATCCCCAGGGAAATGAGCCCGCCACATTTCCATGTTCAGGTGAAAGGTAGCTGCGGCCCTTGCTGCAGACCCCGGGGTCGTGTTCGTAGGCGCAAGCACCGACGCGGGCACCCAGTGTCCCATTATGTATGATAGCACTGGATAAGTCAGCATGATATAATGCACTCATTTCAGGAGTGAAGACTCACGAGTGAAGCGAAAGTTAGCCTCGCCCACAATCGGCTTCAGGTTCGATGGCAGTACTATTGTATCGCCAGATATTGTCAAGGGAGTTGCTGTTGAGAGAGCATTCCATCGATCCAGTATCACTAGTGTCCACCACGCCCGGATTCGAATGCACTGGTCTGACTCCGGGTCGGAGAGGCCATCTGACGCGATAGCTTCTTGTGGGACAGACATGGTGTAGGCTACACCGGCGGCTCGGCCGAGAAGGGAAGCCTTGGGTGGACCCTCGTGTTCTCCGGTGAGCGAGAGCGGACCGACATTGTCAGTGTTGATGATCATGAGAATCAGACACTGCAGGTGAACTAGACCAGAAATCTCCGACTTTCTACCGCCCTCAACCTCGAAGTCTGCCAGAAGTCGATTCGCATTGGCTAGGCTGCCTTCGACATCACGAACGGCAAATGACCCAATAGCAGAGTTGAGGGCCTCGACGAACGCGCTACGCAGGTTTGGGCTGCAATGTGCTAAATGCGAGTTCAGAATGTCCTTGGAGATGGGTAGGAAGGGCAAGACGTGGTGCACGATAGCCAGATACCTGTAGTTCATGGTCAGAACAGACACGAAGTCATGAAGCTACTGAGAAAACTCACGCGTTGAAAGCGTCATCTTGGACCCCAGAGAAAAGATGATGAGGCTGGGAAGGCTGGGAAGGCTGTGATTCCTCTTGGAGAGGTTCTACATTGGGAGGCTGCGGCGGTGTGGTGCTGGTACTCTCTCTTGGCAGAAGGGGCTTGAGGCCCAAGCTGTTGGCAGAGTAGGACGCTTGTTGAGAAAACGCAGGGCGGGATTCAGACTGCGGCCCGGTCTGCCTGACCGGGGAGGGGGTAGAGAAGTTGTCGGTAGAAATGTGCGCGTACGGTCGCTTTCGAGACTCGTCCACCTGCGCAGCAGCAGCCGCAGCAGCAGCAGCATAGCTGTCGGCTAGTTCTCGTCTCGGTAATGCAGCCAGCTCACCGGCTATAGCATCTGCGGTCGCCTGTCCTCCCAGCTTGCCCTCGATGGAGTGGATCCGATCCGCCAGCTCCTTGATGTAACCCTTTGACGGTCCGCGCTTCTGTGGAACTCGACTAAAAAGGCATCGTACATTTGAGCGCCGGCAGTTGGAGCAGGCCTCCTCTCCTGTTTCTGAGGCAGCGTCACATTTTACCTTTTTCCTGCGACACTCATCACAGGCCCTGCTGACTTTGGATCTCTTGCGGGGCGGAACATCGCCGACACCGTACTGGGCTTGGCCAAGCCCCATGGGGACAGGTGGACCGAGGTGGGGTGGCTGCTGTTGGGGGTCCATGTATTGGGCATGGTGTGCATGGGATGTGTGCTGCCCATGCTGAGACAGCTGAGGCTCCTGCTGGCCGTCTGGGTGCGGCAGGACATGCTGGAGACTCTGTTGTAGATCCTGTTGTATGCTGGGCTGGATGTCCTCTGGCAGCTCGGGAAGCCCATGCTCTTGACCCTGCATGTGGGGTTCTGGCGTGTCTTGAAGCTGTTGGAGGCTCTGGAGGTTAGGCTCTTGAGAGTCGAAATCATCCTCCTCCGGGTTCGAGCCCCCGACGACGCCAGAGATGGCCTGGGACATCTGGGCAGCAAGCTGCAGCTGCTGGATCTGGTCCTCACCTGGACCACCCAGCTGGAGATCCTCCGCATTCACATCTGGGCGAGATGCTCGTTGTGGTGGTGTTGGGGGCTCTGCATGCTGGTGCTCCGGTGGTTGGTCGAGCTGGCGGTCACCTTGGAAGAAAGAAGCATCAGAGTCCTCGACACGCGGGGATGGGTACTGCTGAAGCGGCTGTGGTGGATGAGGTTCTTGGGGCTCTTCCTGTTGGATGTCCTCGGGTACGGCCTCCACCTTGGGGGCGGCGGGGTCCTCAGACATGATGTCCTTATCCATGGCGCGGAAGCCCTTAGGTCTGGGACAGGATCCGAGGGCTTCGCATGTACGGACCGGAATGGAAGCAGGACGGGTCAATCCTGTAGAATTACAACATGGGCCAGCCTGACTGGGAATTGGGATGTCCTAGAAGTGATGATTACCTCGAACGTTCGCATCAGTGACAAATGGGGTGCCCTTGGCAGACGCGTGGCGATGAGGACTCGACGAGGACTCGACGAGAACTCGACCAAGACTCGGCAGAGACTCGACGAAGACGACCCTGCACCTGGTCCAGTGACGACGCAGTGAGAGTGACCTTGTCGACGCGTCAAATGAGTTTGCCAAAGGGCGGGACGTCGCTTGAGGAATGAAACATGTTAGCTGGTGACACGAAAGATGACGGCAAGGCTCGGGTAATTCGAGGTGAATAATTTTTTCTTTCTTGACATTGCAGTGACTCTAAATGATACACAGACATGAACAAAGTCATCTTGGCCCACTTGAGAGTGGTTTGCCGGTGATCAGGTTGTGGATGCTTGAAGGAAATCAAGGTGCATGATGGGAGGTGACCGCATGGACGAGCGAAGACGTACCTGGGGGAGACTGGACTGGTTGATGACAACTCGGCGATGGGAAAAAGTGATGATCCAGGTGAATGTTTGAGACTGGCGTCCGGCCTGGGGGATGGGAGGTCGGGTCGACCGTAATTCGGCGGCTGGCGCGAAAAGTGGGCTACCCGAGAACGGCGTGGCTTACATAAGCCTCGAGCTCAAATGCCCAGACAATCACGATCTGCAGTGACAGTGCTCACGATTGCTTGAGCTACTATGTGTAGTACAAAACGCCTGCATCATCCCGGGATAAACTCTTTCAGAACTCTCCTCGCGATCGAGAATGTGGAGCAGTGCAGCATTTCTTTGCCGTCTTTTTGCTCTCCTAGATTGGAGCTCTAGCACCGAGGTTTGCAGGCGCGCCTCAACTGCGAGACGGCGTCGGCCACCTATGTCTGCAGAATATAACAGTGATCTCTAATAATTTTGGAAGATGTATTACTCTATACTTGTCGTATTCGCATCCAAGGTCATACGGTTGTGTTCCTACTCTAGGTGAGAAAGCAGGTGCAGTACATCTCCAGAGCTTTCAGGGATGCATCTCCGGATTTGCCTCTCGCAAGTTTCATCTGTTGAAAGCATCTCAGTTGCTGCCATGCCAGTCGTTCCACACATCTTGAACTCTGTTGAGCCCCTATAATTCCATCAACTTTTTCCCTGGAGCATGTTGACCGCTGCATTTCCAATTCTACACTTCCAATTGATGAGGGCATATGGTCACACCAGATGAGATCATGAGAGCTGCATGAAAGCGGCTCAGTCAAAAGCTCAGATTACGGACTATGCTGGCATTCCCTTTCTGCAGCTTTAGATACCTGCTCACTTTCTCTCCTAGCTCAGGCGCCTCCACTATTACGTCTGATGTTCTAGACGTGGGATACAAGCTTTCTGCTCCCGGGATACCACCCGTAGATCCTGTGCTGTTTTGCCTTTGTTTTGCGATCCCCTAGGGCTCGAGACGTTTCAACTGATCTACTGAGTCGAAAGGTACTACGATCCTGGCGTATTGTCTCCTCACCACACAAGTAGCCCACAACCGGGCATTTCTAGACTTCTGCCCCTTGGGCATTGTAACAATGCGGCTGCGCCTGGAGCTTATTACTTGCGGGTGCTTCATCTTCTGTCTAAGGGCGACAGTGCAGGCAAATACATATACATGCGAGCCTTCTTACTTCCCTGATGGAATCGTGGAATCCTTTGCCCGCCCTGCAGAACAGCCCAGCGTTGAAACTGATATCCACCTTCTTTCACAATGCTGTCTGCACTGCTCAGCGTAGCACTCATTCTCTTCGTAACACCTAACCTGGCATTGGAACCCAACCTTGTCCAGGTTGAGCACCTCAGATCGGTACCGGCGCCATGGGGGATCTCCCGCTCAGCAGACCCGAGACAACGATTCCAACTGTCGATCGCGCTGGACCGGAGCAAACATGTGGAGCACAAGCTCTATGCCGTGTCCACGCCTGGCCATGAGAATTATCGCAAGCATCTCACCAGAGCTGAGGCTCAGGCTATGCTAAGTCCCGACAGCGAAACATCTGGGAAGGTCAAGGCTTGGCTCATCAGCAACGATGTCGACCCTTCTGATATCAGGGATGACAAGCACTGGATCCGGGTGACCACGACCGTAGAGAAAGCCAACCGCATGCTGGATTCCGACTTCGCCTGGTACAAACACATGGGTAGCGGTAAAGAGGTGCTGAGGACGCTGAGATACTCGCTGCCGCAAGACATGCGATCCGATATCTCGCTCATCACCCCTACCACGCGGTTCTGCTCGCACCCGATGATGCACCAGCCCAGACCATCTCAAGGCTCTGAATCTGCAGCTGATACTCAGCTTCCAGAGGAACTGCGCAGGCTGAGGACGAGAGGCTTCGCCGGCACGAAACAGCGCCTAACCCAACAGAAAGCTGCCGCTCAGCTCGACGCATCATGCAACACCACAGTTACCCCAAGCTGTGTGCGTGCTCTGTACAACATGCCATCGAACTTGACCGTGAGCCGGGCCAGGGGCCTCGGTGTGTACTCCTCCCAGAACCAGGTCCCGAAGTTCGCCGACTTTGCCCTCTTCGCAAAGACCGTCGACCCGACATCACCGCCGACCAACTTCTCATTCCTGAGCATCAACAACGCCACCGTCGACCAGAACCAGAACGAGTCCAGCAACCAGGAGCTCCAGTTCGACGTGCAGTACACAGCCACGCTGTCCAGCCCCGTGCCCAACATCGTGACCGCCGTGACCGGCGACGGGCCCATCCAGCCGGAGCTGGGCAACGTGCCGGGGGACTCGACGGAGCCGTGGCTCATCTGGCTGGACGCCATGCTCGCCCTTCCGGATGACCAGCTGCCCCACACCATCACGACCTCGTTCGGCGAGAACGAGCAGTCCCTGCCCGACGGGTACGTGCAGCAGATCTGCAACCAGTTCGGCGCCCTCGGGGCCAGGGGCGTCACCATGTTCGCCGCGAGCGGCGACAGCGGGCCTGGCAACGCGTGCGTGTCAAACGACGGGACAAACAGCACAAAGTTCGACGCCGTCTTCCCTGGGTCCTGCCCCTTTGTCACCGCCGTCGGCGGCACGCGCGGCACAACCCCCGAGCGGGCTCTTTTTTTCTCGTCTGGGGGCTTCTCGGAGCGCTTCGCCAGGCCCGCCTACCAGGACCAGGCCGTGCCGGCGTACCTGAACGGAACCATCGGGAACCAGTTCCAGGGCCTCTTCAACGCCTCCGGCCGCGGGTTTCCGGACGTGAGCGCGCAGAGCTTTAACGCGACCTTTGCTGACCAGGGGAAGGTCCTTGTCGGGTTTGCTGGTACGAGGTATGTAACCCCCTACCTATTGTTTAATGCGTGGCTGTATGTATGAAAAGTAGACAGCTAACGAGGTATCCCAACAGTGCGGCTGCGCCAATCTGGGCGGGTATGGTAGGGCAGGTCAACGCCGCCCTTATCGCGCAGAACAAACCACCCATGGGGTTCATCAACCCGTGGCTGTACGGCGCTGGATTGTCTGCGATGAATGATATTACCACTGGCGCGTCCGTCGGGTGTAACGGTAAAAGCGGATTTGGCGAGACATTCCCACCGGAACTCGGGGCGAAGGTAACGTAGCTCTCCTATTCTTTCTCTTGGTGCCGTTTCCTCGGCGCATCACATTCAAACACACCAATGCACGAACAGAATTTGCTGATGGAGTGAAACAGATTGTGCCAAACGCGAGTTGGCCAGCAGTTGCAGGTTGGGACGCCGTAACTGGTCTCGGCACACCTGATGTAGGTAAAATGTTAGCTATAGTAATGGCGACTTAAAAGAAGTTGAACTTATGTATATATCCTTTGGTTTGAGAGAATTTACCATAAATGGGGTGCTTTGAAATAAGTCACCTGTAAATATGACGGGGCAGGCAGCAGGTGAGAAAAGAACTCTCCGAGCCCAAGATGGAGCACTTTCTGTACACGCCGTGAGATTTGAATGCTATAATGTGCATTTGCTGGAGCTGTGCAGAAGAGCTGTGTGCCGTTGCCTTGAAAAGAAGCCGTGCGGACCGAACTTGATGTATCTGCGACATGCGAAGTGTCGAGAAATGTATCGTGCCGTCGTGGAGTTGTCGCCGCAGGGGGCAACGCGAAGCATCTCCCAGTTCAGGAAGGGCCACAAGGATCTGTTGTCTGTCGAGGGTTTCCCGAGAACAAAACATCAAGGTGGCCCCTCACCTTCACCGTCACCTTCACCGCCTTCACCCTCACCCTCTTGAACCTCCCCCTTCCTCTCGCCCCAGAACCCCTTCCCGTAACTGATCAAGATCTCCTCCCCCCTCGCAACGCCGCCGCCCTTCCCCCTGGCCTTCTTGCCCACAGGCAACACAAACACGGCCATCCCCTTCTCGCCCCTCCTGAGGTCCCAGACCTCACAGAACTCGGCATTGAACTTGACGGCCCCGGGCACGCCGCGGTAGTCATTCACGAACCTGGCCTCGTTGCCCGCCCGAGCGGCGTCGACCGCGACACCGGCGTCCCGGTCCAACCAGAGGTCGTAGTCCGACGACGCGTGGGCCGCCGAGTCGGCCGGGTGGTACTCGCCCAGGTACGGCAGGACCAGGCTCCCCGGCGGCAGGGGCCGGGCGGCGAAGAGGCCGGACTGGCCACATGCGGGGTGGCGGGGGTCGCTTATGGGGGTGATCTTGACCAGTGGGGAGGGCCCCAGTTTGAGGTCGCGGGGGATCTCGCGGAGCACCTCGTCGGTGGCGGGCGGCCTGGTGCGGCAGGACTGCAGCTGGGCCTTGGTGAGGGACGGGGAGTAGGCGGGCGAGGTGAGGTATGGGAAGCCCTCGGGCCAGTTCTTTGGCAGGGCCTGCTTTGGGCCTCCCATGTTGATTTGATGAACGAGGCTTGGGAGTTCCGAGTTCTGGTTCTGCTTCGTGTAAGTACAGCGAAGTGCCAGGTCAGACATTCAATTTGACAGCAGCGGGCCGCGCCGCTCAGAATTGAGTTTGCCCAGATGCGACCTGAGCAACGTCCTTGAGGCAGCACAGTATACCTGCTGGGAGCTGTTCTCCCAAACCACGAGCAAAGAACCTAGAATCTTCGTTACGAGATGTTTTTCTTATATTTTTTACCTTAGGAAGAACGAAGGAAGAGAGAGATGCTGCCGGCCACTTGGCTTAGTCACAGACCTTTGTTGCCTCAGCTCAACCACTTCTATCTTGAGAGGCAGCGATTTACACTTTCACGATGTCTGGTTTGAAGGAAACTGCCACAGATGCTAAGGTAGGCACGCAGAAGCTTGAGCTCCGATCTGCAGTACCAGCACTCGGAGTTATGCAAGCACAATTGCCAGATTTGGAGGGAGGGCCATCTTTGCTGTGTAGGAAGCTCTGGTCACCATGACGTAAGACCTCCTTCACCATCAATGATGATCACTTTGCGTATTCCAATTTCTCGAGCTTCACTCCTACACAAGCGAAGAATCTCACCCTCTCATGAACAATTGATTGATTTGGCGATAATTAATCAAGATACATCCGCACCTACCAAACCATACCACACCACAACTCAGCCCACAGACATGGCATCCTCACTCCGATCAATGCGCAGCATCCTGCGAGCGCCCACCCAAGCCCGGCCGCAAAACCTCGCCCCCCGCCAGCAATTCCTCTCGCCAGCCGCCGCAGCCGGAAGGGGCTTCCACAGCTCACCCCGCCCGCAGCTCCCCTACAAGGACGACCAGGACCGTGAGTCCCTCAAGCCCAAGTCCACCGAGGGCAGCGGGAGCGGCACCGACCAGGACGCGGCCGAGACCAGCGCCGCCTTCGACCCCTCGACCACGAGCCCCGAGCGCGCCAAGGACAAGGCCGAGGGCGAGAACAACGGAAACCCGCTGGACGTGAGCGGCGCCAACCACGGCAAGTCAAAGCCCCTGGGCAGCCACGGAGGGGCCGAGATGCACGGCACGGCGAGGCAGGAGACCAAGAAGGCGAGCCATGGGCACAGCCCCGAGAAGAAGGGGAAGGTGTAGATTGCCCTGCTGCACGGGATGAGCGTGTCGCGTGATCCTCTCGCGGCCAGGGTGCATGCAGGTGTGGGTGTGGGACTGTGGTTTTGGGCTGATCCAGTAGGCAGCACAACGAGGTGCTTTCAAACCCCTACCGACAGCTGGAGGTTTCTGGGGGGTTGCATCGTTAAAAATGGGGTATTTCTCATCATAAGAGTCTTTGAATGCATCGCCTTTGACCCTCAGCGCCATCGCTCCTCTATGCATCTGTGACCATCCGTAACCGCAGCGCAACCTAGTTATACAGGCCGTGCGGGTCGTCGTCCTCCTCATCATCGTCCTCAGCCGGCTTGCCCTCCTTCTCCCACATCTTCTTGATCCTATCCGACGTGACCTTCCTCCGCGGGTCGTACTTTGTCAGGTCGGCCCTGCACATGGGGCAGGACCCCTTGAGCTGCAGCCAGGGCCCGACGCAGTCCATGTCGAAGCGGTGGCTGTGGTGGCACTGCAGCTCCACGATGAGCGGGTACTTGTCGTCGAGGAACTTCTCGGCGCAGATGGGGCACGAGTCGTCGGGCTTGAGCGCCTTCTTGGGCACCCGCTCCAGCGCGTCCAGGAACTCCTGCGACACGCCCGCCACCTCCCTCGGCGGGTTGAGGATGTCGCCCTCGAGGCCGTCGAAGAGCGACTGCAGGAAGTCGCGGTTCGTGGCGTCGGGCGCGTCCTGCGCCAGCGTGCTCAGCTGGTCCTGAACCAGGCGGAACAGCCCGGCCATCTCGACGGGCGTCGGGACCGCGTGCGGGTTGTTGTGCGGCTGCGCGTCGGGCGAGGAGGGGTCTTCGCTTAGCTGGTGCAGCTGCGAGCTGAACGAGGACATGTCGATCTGTCTCCGGCGCCTGGGAGGGGTCGCCTCCTTGATGCCGTGCTCGACTTTAGGGGTCCTCCGTCAGTGTCCCTGCTCACTCGGGATGTATCGCAAGTGCATGGCTTTCCTCACCTTCATATTGTGTGGCCATATTCGTTGATAGTGTGCTAAGTGGCAGAGAAGCAGCGTCTGAGGTCTATCGTATCATCGCTGTCTTGTGAGGAATGTATGGGAGTGATTCCAGAGGATTGGGAAGAAGAAAGGTGGGATGTGTAGCTTCCCACTGAAAGCTGCTGCAGCTCACGTAACCCCGACTGCCTGGCAGGCAAGCAAACGATGACGGAAGTGGGTGGCTTCTGGGACCTGCGCGTGAGATCGGAGCCGAGGTCAGAACCTTAATCCAGAAGTGCAGGGGTTGGTTTCATTGGTAAATTCAGTAATTGGCCCGATTGCTAATATCAGGCAACTTCAACATATCGCGGTCTTTAGATGTCCATTTGTCTGCAAAGCGAAGATGACATACTATAGACTACTGTGCAAGATGGCGTGGATTGGCTTTGGGCGCCCGGAGCCGGAATGGCCGGAGCTGCTGGGATCATGACTCGGGATTCAAGACGCATCCAGCTGAAGTCGTCATAGGCATATGCCTATGCTCTTATCTTTGTCAACTGCTCTTGTAAAAAGAGGAAAAAAAGACCGTCTCAAACGATCTGCCACACCTGTCGCTCGAGTAATTCTCATTGTCCATATCCAGACAACATTCACACCTGGCACAATGACTACAGCGGCAGTCTTCGGCTGCACCGGGGCCGTCGGCTCCAAGATCCTGGACAGTCTCCTCACATCCGAGGTCTTCACATCCGTCAAGACCATCTCAAGGCGCGCACCACCCGCACAGTCGGCCAAGCTCGAGGCAGTCGTCGAGGCCGACTCGTCGAAATGGGGCGGTCTCATCTCGTCCCTGACCCCCAAGCCGTCCGTGGTCTTCAACGCCGTCGGCACCACGCGAGCCGCAGCGGGCGGGATCCAGAACCAGTGGAAGATCGACCACGACCTCTGCATCGAGAACGCCAAGGCCGCAAAGGAAGCCGGGGTCAAGACCTATGTCTACATCTCCAGCGCGGGGACTCGGGGGTTTCTCAGCGGCTACGTGCCGTACTCCAAGATGAAGGTCGGCGTTGAGGACGCCATCAAGGCGCTCGACTTTGAGCAGGCCATCATCCTGCGGCCGGGTGCCATCCTCGGGGAGCGAGAGGTGCCCAAGAATAAGCTGGTCGAGGACGTGATGGGAAGCCTGCACAAGATCAGCCAGGGGCTACAAGACGCCTTTGGTGCGTATCTCACCAACCCCCTCTCCGCCAGACTGGCGCCATGCTAATTCTCACTGCAGGCCAAGATCAGAAGTTCATAGGAAGAGCTGCAGTGGCAGCTGCGCGCGCGGCCGGGGAGGGCAAGGCCCCGTCCAAGTTCTGGTGTGTCGAACAAGCAGAAATCCTGAAGCTTGGCAGAGATGAGTGGAAGGAGTAAGTTCAGTGACAGCGAGGTAAACGGCGAAGCTGTGGTTTCAAAGACTTTGGTAAGATGGCACCAGCAGCCACAGTCCCACCGGTCAGGGTCCAAGAGCAGCAGCCTCAGAAGCTGGCATTCTCGAGGCAGAGGAGGGGTCGTACGGCATGAGCGCACACAGTATGAACTGTTCTCCCCTGATGTCCTGCATTTTGATGCTGCAGAAATGTAAGGCACCGGGGACTGGCGAGCCGGCATTGCTTGGCTCTTGGGGATTCTGATATGTCATGTCGGACCGGCCTGCGCCAGGGGACTATAAGTTAATCTTTTGCGAATCTGCAACGGTAGCACTGTCAAGGTATGCACGTTATCAATGAAACGGTGTTACGAGCCCCTCTTCCCCATGTGGCGATCAACAGGATGCATTTGATGCATTCCCTACTGCATATATTGCTTCGCTCGAGGTGCACACCATGCTGGCCCTGTCGGTATTGAAGTGGATGGCGGGCCGTCAAGCCGGCGCAATACGCCTCAAGTAGGGATGTAGTAGAAATACATTCTGCTGTAGAAATACATTCTGACATTGTCTAAGTCGAGTATGATCCACAACTGGTTTGGCTGACCGGTGATGGAGACCGCGTCTTACTTTGGCCTTGGCCATCTGGAAAAGGCACCAGTAAAGAAGATGAAGCCTTCATCGGTTGGCCCTTGTTAGTCCATGGGCGTGGATGAGGGTATGGCCGCCCAGTGAACCCTAACCCCTAGTTCTCCCGACGCGTCGGCCACTCAAACAGACGCGTCTCCCAGTTAATTGGCACTTTCATGCCTGTCATCTCGACCCAGACACGCAAAATTGTCATAGCCTCCCACTTTCAGAATCGAGGACTCATTTTCTAGCATTTGCGTTTCAAACTGCTTAATATGACGGCATCTGCTGAGACTGTTGCTAATTCTACCGCTGAAGCACCCGTTAAGCAAAACGGCACTTCGGCGGGGAGACATGAGGAATACCAATATCTGGACCTCGTTCGCGAAATCCTGGACGATGGAGAACATCGCCCAGACAGGTATGGGGTTCCGTGACTCTTGAAGTATTCACCTCACTTGCTCACACCAAACCCCACAGGACCGGCACAGGCACTTACTCAATCTTCGCCCCGCGGCCGCTGAAGTTCAGCCTCAACAGGGACGGCAAGCCCATCTACCCGCTCCTGACCACGAAGCGCGTCTTCCAGAAGGCGGTGCTCGCCGAGCTGCTGTGGTTCATAGCCGGCGAGACGTCGTCGCTGTCGCTCTCGGAGCAGGGCGTCAAGATCTGGGACGGCAACGGCTCGCGCGAGTACCTCGACAGCGTGGGGCTGGGCCACCGCGAGGCGGGCGACCTCGGCCCCGTCTACGGGTTCCAGTGGCGCCACTTTGGCGCCGAGTACGTCGACGCGAGGGCCGACTACACCGGGCAGGGCGTCGACCAGCTGGCCGAGGTCGTCCACAAGCTGAGGACGAACCCGTACGACCGCCGCATCATCATGAGCGCGTGGAACCCCGCCGACCTCAAGAAGATGGCCCTGCCGCCGTGCCACATGTTTGCGCAGTTCTACGTCTCGTACCCGCGGTCAAAGAAGTCCGCGGCGGTGGACGGCAGCGGGGAGGAGGCGAAGCCCAAGGGACACCTCCACTGCCAGCTGTACCAGCGCTCCTGCGACATGGGCCTGGGCGTGCCGTTCAACATCGCCAGCTACTCGCTGCTGACGCACATGGTCGCGCACGTGTGCGACCTCGTCCCGGGTAGCCTAACGCACGTCATGGGCGACGCGCACGTCTACGCGGATCACGTCGACGCGCTGAGGGTGCAACTAGAGAGGGAGCCGCGCGACTTTCCCGAGTTGGAGATCAAGCGGGAGAAGGGCGGCAGCATAGACGGCTGGAAGGTCGAGGACTTTGAGGTTAAAGGTTATAACCCGCACAAGACGATTGCGATGAAGATGTCGGTATGAGACGGCTGAGCCTGGCTGCGGGTCGCCCGTGATGTTTGTGAAAGGGCAAGGGGCGCACTACTTTATTCTCGGTGTGCTATGGATATATACAGAGCGTGGTGTAAGCGGAGGGGCTGATGCAGCCACCACCAAGTCGAAGATGACCATCTGATGCATTTATCAACCTCGTTTCCCGCCATTAATATAGGAAGACCGCAAGGTCAACGGAGTCATTCTCATAGGGAATCATTGTAAATATGGATTGACCAAGCCGCTTTGGCTTCTGTCTAAGTGGCCTGGTGATGCACCTGTACTTTTTCGTCATGTCTACAGAGCAAAATGTCAACAATGGTCGTTGGAGAGGCACCGCGGTCACGGTGATAACCTCCTAAAACCGATGGGAAGGTGGGGTTGCGAATAGAAACATGATGCAATGCACCAAGCCACCTATACCTGTGGGTTATGATGATCTGCCTCGCAATTGCCCTCGTCCACTACTTGCACATTTCTAATCAACTACCACATTCCCGGGATTTAACATATTGCCAGACCCAAGCGTGCTAAAGCCAGAGAAGTCCACACAGGCCACCCAAAACAATACCAAACATGGACGCCCTACACATCCTCATCACAGGCGCAAGCGGCGGGATCGGGGAAGCAACGGCTCTGCGCCTGGCCCAACCGACGCCGAGATACACGGTCAAGACGCTGGTGCTGCACTACAACTCGAATGCCTCCAAGACAGAGCGCATCACGCACGAGATCGGCCAGCTCGGGCCGGCCATCAAGGTCGCCTGGCTGCAGGCGGACCTGGGCTCCGCCGGCGAGGTGGACCGGCTGCACCGCGAGGCCGTCGCCGCCGCCGGGGCTCCGATCAACGTCTTGTTCGCCAACGCGGGGACCACGGGGGGCCGTACGTATTACGCAAGCCTTATCTACGCAACCTCAAGTCATCAAACCTAACAACCTATCTCTCTTATACACACACACACACACATGTATATACATATATATACACCTACTAACACAACACACAGACTCAGGCCCAACAGGCACACTAGAAGCCGTCACCCCAGAGGTATTCGAGCACACCTGGCGCGTAAACACGCTATCATCCTACCAGCTGACAAGGCTCGTGGCCCCAGCCATGGCCGAGGCCGGGTTCGGCAGGGTGATATACAACTCCTCGGTGGCGGCGCTGACGGGCGGCGTGGTGGGCGCGCACTACGCCTCGTCAAAGAGCGCCCTGCACGGCATGCTGCACTACCTGTCTCCGCGGCTCGCGGCCTCGGGCGTCACGATCAACGCCGTCGCGCCCGCGCTCATCGGCGGCACGACCATGCTCCCCGGCGGCGAGGGCGACGAGGGGAACGCGGAGCTCAAGGCTAAGATACCTGTTGGCAGGCTGGGGCGGCCGGACGAGATCGCCGGAGTTGTCTGTCTCATGGTGGAGAATGGGTATATCAATAATAAGGTCTGGGCTGTGGATGGGGGGTGGGTTCCTAGGTAGGAGGTGGGAGGTCGGAGGTGGGAGGGAGTGAGGGAGGGAGAGAGAGAGTAGGGCATGTTGATTCACGGTCATGGTTGTCCGTCAGGTGTTTTTCCCAATATAGATCTACCTATGTCTACCAAGTCTAGCCCTAGATAATGAATGCCATCGCTGTGTAAGAAAATGACCACAATGTCTACCTCGTGAGCCACGCGCAGTCCAGCGCCCCGCCCTGCTGGCCGGCGGGCTTCCACGCGTCCCTCTCGAGGCTCTTCCTGGCGACGTCGCAGTCGGTGTTGATGTCCTCGATGAGGGCGTCCAGGCCCTCGTAGTTCTTCTCGTCGCGGATGTAGCCCACGATCAGCAGGCGCATGTCGACGCCGTAGAAATCGGCGGCGAACTTGTCCAGGACGTGCACCTCGGCGCTGCGCACTGTGTTGTTGTAGAAGGGGTTGTACCCGATCGACATGACCATGGGGAAGATGGAGAAGCCGCCGGAGCCCTCACCCTCGCCCTTGTCCTCGCCCTCGGCCGCGGGCGACGGGGACGATGACGGCTTGTAGTTGGGATGGTCCTTCCCCAGCTGGAGAGAGGCCCAGCCGAAGTAGACTCCGGATTTGGCATCGGATATCCAGGGGGTCACGGTGGCGTCGACCGGGAGGTTGGCTGTCGGTATGCCCAGCTGTCTTGGGGTTAGATCATGGGGCCGGTGAGCGCAAGAGGGAGTGAGTGTGTACATGAGATGGATGTAGACGACCGGACGGCAGGCTAGCGGGGGAGTTGCTCTTGGGGGGGGGGGGAGGCAAGCAGGAGGGGGTGGGGGGAAGGGGGAAGGGGGAGAGGGAGGACACAAGAGGCGAGGGTGTGTCGTGCGGCGTCTCGCGGCGTGCGGTGCGTAGTTGCATGAACTGCAAGGCTCTGCAGGACTGACTGACTGCACCCATGTACGTGGATGTACTGTGTATGTGGGCGTACGTGGTGGGCCACTGCCTTGGAAGCCATTAGAAGCCTGCACTCCTGACCGGCCGTGTGCGCCCCTTCGATAGGCCTTGGGCTACCTTGCCTCTCATGCAACAGCAATGGCAATGCCCGTCAGGACTGATCGCCCAGTGTCGCCATCCACCCTCCCCTTCGGTCCCGGGTCGACCGGATTGTCACCCCCATGCCTCACTCGATCGGCACCTGGCGAACGCCGCGATCTTGGGCTTCCTCGGCCGCCTGCCGCTGTTGCTGCTGCTGCTGCTGCTGCCGCACCTGCAACTGTGCATGATGCTGCTGCCGCTGCCGCTGCTGCTGCTCCTCCTTGCTGCTTGCTCCCCTTATCCGTCCAACCCCCTGCAGGGACAGCGCACTCATACATCGTGTAGAATGACACGAAGCGAGCGCACAGGAGAGACAACCGTTGGGCAAAGTTGCATGGAATACGAGAAAGCAAAAAACAAAAGAGTCAAAGCGAGTCGTCAACTAACTCACCTCCTTGGAGCCCCGGCCGAAGCCCTTGATGACCTTTCCCTCCATCTGCAATGGGAATGGGGATTCCGGCCCGGACGCCGGTCCCACCACAAGAGGCCTCGTGTTTCCCATGGCTGCGTGGTTGCTTTTTCTTTTCTTCTTTCAACCCTTGGCTCAAGAGATCGCGTGGATTGCCCGATCAGGGTGGAGATGGGGCCCTTGTTGTTGCAGGACGCAGGACGCAGAGACACACACACACGCACGCACGCACACACGGTGACGGGCAGAGACACGAGCGGGAACAGCACAGGGGAGGTCCCCAATGCTGGACACAGATTTCAGGTCGCACGAGATCGTGGCAGAATGTGATATGTGATATGATCAAGAACGTTGCAGAACGGGCAGGGGGGTGGGGTTGATCCAGACAGAGTGCTGGGACATCAAAGAGGCCAGGGCGTGGGGTTCGTTCCTGTTGTGTGTCGTATTGCTCGCTCGCGGCTGGAGACGACAGGAATAGACCGGTGGTCGTTCGTATATTTATCTACCAGTCTGGGTGAGCGGCTCTCCCGCAGCAGAATGCACTGGAAGGCAGCTTTTGGCGGGGTGAGTAATACCTGATAAGATAAGTGCTGTCTACTGTAGATTAAGTACGTAGCTGGGTGTACAATAGGCAGGCAGGCTGCGGCTTACTTACTTGCCTCCCAGCAGCACATATTACGCAAACATAATCTACCTGGGTATAGCGGGCAACTGGCACATATACATGTAGATTATGTGTTTAGACTACACAGTATGGACTCCGTCCTCAACATTCTGAGCCAAGACCCTGCCTGCTCTCGGTGGACGCAGGGAGGCTTGCTGCACCTGAACCGGGGCGCATCTTAGGTAGCAAAATTGACGGCCGGTCTTGCGTGATTGCCCGGCCATCCAGCCAGCCATCCAGCCAGCCATATTCAAGCTTAACCGCTCACCCACCCAGGAGAGTGGACAGCCCGCCGTCACAAATTACTCACCACAGCCATAATTTCAACCACTTGAGACTCACACCCCTCTCCAACCCCACGCTGCACCGGGAATCCCAAGAAGAGTCTGGGGTTACACAGCAAGAGGCGGCAGCACAACTAGTAAATTTTCAGGGACTTTTGACAACTCCTCGATTCAGCTTCGCGAAAAAGACCGCGACCACGTCGATCGCCTGCGTCGAGTTGAACTGAACTAGCCTCTAATGAATCATCGCTTCCGAAGATGCCGTCCAATAAAAGAGAAAAAAAGCAAACGGGGTATAGTAGTAGTTCTTGTTGTGTACCGAGAAGGCCAGAGCCTCCTTTCTTTTGGTGTAGGACTGTGACCGACTCTTCTCTTGCCCCTTGATCACTCTCTAGTGTAGTGATGGGCCCGAAACGAAAACCACCCGTGACTCCACCCCGGACTGTTGTATAATGCATTCTGCCCTGGGCCCAACTCCCTCGCGGCACCGGCCCCCTCGAACAACCATGAAATGCGTGGCGACCTATACCGCCAGGCCATGTGGGTGTTGATCAGGATAGTAACAAGGTAGGAACTGTAGCTCCGTTAGCAATCTTCTCGTCTGCTGGGCCCGCCACATTGTTTGGAAAGGAAGGAGAACTCACGTTTATGACAATCATCATGGGCATATCAAACGTGTCCCTTCGTATGACCCAGCAATAAGTACATTCCAGCTTGCCGTCCTTGGCAATTCTCGAAATGCCGTGCTCTCCGTCAATCTTTGCGACCCTGTTGCTGAGGAACATTGACCTTGGGTCTTTTGGGGGTGACTCGTTGACGCTGGGATTTCTTGCCGCTGCGTCGATGCGCTCCTGCGTGCGGTACTTGAGCAGCCTGCACTTCCTCATCACGCTGCTCCGGCTGTCGCCGAAGGCGAGGTGCGCAAAGTCCTCAAAGTACTGGACGACACTGTCATCGTCCAAGAGCTCTGCTATGAAGAGCGGGTGGCGTTCGTTCCCCGTGGCCGTGCTCTTGTCTGCCTGGTCGTTCAGGCTGCCAAGCTTCGGGGTTGTCAGGGTGTCGGTGGTTGCCCCCGACGCCCCAGCGCTGCCGCCCGTATTGACGTTCATATTGACCTCGTTCCCGAGAAGGACCTCCTTGGGCCAGCCCGTGAGTGCAGTGAACTCCTTGTTGACCGCGGCAATCTCGCCAGTCCGGCGGCAGACAATGGTGGGGCTGGAGCCGTGGTGCATGAAGTCTTCGTATTCGAACAGTGTCCGCTGGAAGCACTTTTCCATGAACACCATGTCAGCTCGGTTCAGCGTCCGGGTGACTGAGATGAAGGACGGCCGGAAGCTGGCGAGCGCCACGGCGATGCGGACCAGTTTATCGTTGCTGGTCCGGAACCTTCGCTGCAAGAAGCCCATCAGCCGGTGGAAGTTGTGCACGTATTGGAACGGCTCTTTGACAGTGTCGTAAATGGTCGATGGGTCCCGCTGTCGCTTGCCAAGTAGAGGCTGCGGGAAGACCTTGGGCATGCCAGGCTTTGCCTTTGGACGATTCTGAGCACCGAGCACCTGCGGACCTGGTCCATTGTGGTAGGTCGCCGTCGGTGAGCCTTCGTAGCCGATGCCGTGGCTAGGCTGAGGACTGTCATGGTCGGTGCTGGGGCTTTGTAAACTTGTTGGGCCTGCAGCAATGGCGTAAGCATGAGGGAGACCGTGCTGGAGGTTGCCTTGGGTATATAGGGGGTTGCCGGACTGGTCGATGGAGAGGATATCGCCGATCATACCGCCGTCGAATTGTTGCATACCATTGCCGAAAGCACCAGCTGAGAAGTTGGTCTCACCAGCGCCAGCCTGGGAGAATGAGGGCTCCCGTGGCGGCGTGTCAGCAGCACCAGAAGCCATGTGGTTAAGCATGCTGAACTCCATGGCGCCATACTGACTCCCAAAGTTCAAGCCCTCGAGGTTGAAGTTGTACAGTGCAGGATTGCTTGGGTCGAAGAAGGCCGAGGTCATGTCAGATATATCCCCCGAGACCTGAGGGACGGTGAGTCCACTCATTTGCGGAGGATTCGGTGGCTGAAATGTGGGGGACACGGGGGACTGTTGGCTGGCGAAGGCCATGCCCTCCGATATTGACCCCAGCCCCGACTGTGGCGAGAAGAGAGGGTATGGATTGGAGGAGGCTGTTGGCGAAAAGAAGCTGCCGACGTTGGAAGACGCCTCAGACCCGGCGCTGGACGGGTGGCGATGCCCGTTGGGCCGGTTCTGCGGTGCGTTGGGATTGTAATTCGGGCCCAGCACCGGCCTCAAGGCTTCTGGCGGAGCATCATGAAGATACTTGGCCTTTTTGCGGACTCCATCCTGGCAATGGTCCGCCAGCCCACGTTTTATACACCTCTGGCAAGGCCGCTCATCACCTGCACCCAGGAAAAGTTAGTCTCGTCCGTGTACACTTGGTTGGGGAGGCTCTGGTGGTAGACACTGTCGTGGGGAGAGCAGAAGAGCCGCAGGCAAGCCAGTGCGAAAGGCATGTTCGCCTGGCCATGGTTCGGGTTCATGGGCATACCGCAAGTAAGATGAGCTCTCTGGCAAGCAAAACAAGCCCTTCTCGCCTTCTTCCTCCTCGGTCGCAGAGGATCCTTAGGGTCATACTTCTTCTTGACCTCGCCGTCAGGGCCGACCTCTTGTTTTATGGTGCTCTCAGTCATCTTGTCGTCGTCTTGTAAGGAGGCGTCGTTGTCGTCGTACTCATGCTCATTCTCAGACATGGCATCTGAGACCTCGCCTCCGTTGGAATCGACTTCTTCCGGCATCGTGTACCAGCTACATATATATGTGCGGGCCTGAGATGGGAAGGGTGCCCAGAGCTAGACGCTCGTAATGACGGCACGGCGCTGCAAGGCCGGCGACCTCTTTGCGAAACCACTCGCGCTACCTGTTCCGGTTGTAGCAAGTGGTCTGGATGGCAAGATGTGCTCAACTCCTGCAGGAATTCTTGGGTGGTTGCACGACACCAGGATCAGCTGCGGCCGCAGTATGTACTGTCACAGGGACCCCCGGCTGGTCAGTCGCCCGCCTGCTTTTCCGTTTCTTCTCTGGAACGCACCGATGGGCTGCGATGCAATGCGCTGCGCTGCGCTGCGCAGCACGCAAGGTACGTGGACGCAAGGAAGCAACGTGTGGCAAGCCAAGGGGCCGAACGTCCACTTCAGCCCTGGTCTTGCGAAAGAAGACGCAGATGCCGTGCCGGGGTGTCTGGGGAGTGTGGCCGTATTGGGGGCGGCAAGGACTCTGTGCGCATCCGCAGTATTGGCGTCGATCGCTTCGCAAGCTTCCAGAAGGACGTGCCGCAAGGTGGAAGCTGAAGTCCGGGCAACTCGAGGCGCGAAGATGACCACAATGGCAGCGCAGCCGCTCGTATTCTCCGCGGACGGCTACGACGACCAGGGCCAGCTCTCCAATGGACTCGCAACCAGTGTAAAAAGAGGCGTTCCTTGTGCGACCGGCACCGTGTTCGCGCACTGGAGAGGGTGAAAGCCAGGACAGGCGGACAGGGGTGTGTGGGCCTGTCTGGCGGTCGTTGGGTCGGCGGACGCGGGAAGTGTCGCAGTCGCAGTCGCAGTCAGTAGCAGTAGCAGCTGGGCGGCGCGCAGTCACCGTTCGCAGTCGGTGTCGGCGTCGCGATCGCAATTGCAAGGCACGCAGGCCTTGTGGGTCCACATACACAAGGGGACAGGACAGGCACGGGCACACGAGTACAGGCACGAGCACAGGCACAGGCACAGGGTAGGCGGGTAGGGCACAGGATCCTGGCTGTCTGGGACGAGACGAGGTTGTATGAAGTGTGTCGTGCTTGCAAGAGGGTGGCGGTAGGAGGGGTTGTTTGCTGCAGCTATCCGTCGACTTATATTGAATGTTGCATATGGCAGCGCTAGGTTGATCGGCGACCTTGTTGGAGGGGAGGGGAAAGGGTGGATGGAAGGATTGGGGGGCAGGCGAAGGAGGGCGGATGTACAGGCGATGCTGTTGCTGTTGCTGCTGGTGCTGCCGGCTGGCTGGCGGTGACCAATGCAAGTTCGAACAGGAGAGGCAGGCGTCCTGTCCTCTGTCCTCTTTCAGCACATGGCGCTGTTCGCAAGACGGCCCAGCTCGGTGGGGGGAGCGCTTGTTCGTCGTGGTTGTTGGTGTTGTGGTTGTTTCGGTCGGCCGGGTTCGGGCTACCGAGTACTGGCCGTCGGGAATGGGAGGACTGTCGCGGTCGTGGTCGTGGTCGTGCTGATTACCGGACAGAGACCTCGGCAGTACCTTGGTTGGGTGTCCCAAGGCTGCGGCAGGTGATGTGTTGCAGCAATTGGTAGCCGTAGTAGGTTGGCAGATGTCTCGTGCTTGTGCATGTGCCTTGACTTGCCTTTGCCTGGTTCTGTCTTGCTCTTTTGCTTACCCACAGGCGCCAGGGGGTGGAGGAAAACGTTGGAGCGGGCATTGCATCAAAACTGGGAATTGCGGGGTGGGAAAAAGCCTGGAGGGGGGCAGGGCTTGGCCCGGCTGGATTGGTCGAGGTAGGTATCCAAGTATCTGCTAGGTGCATACTTGGGCACGGAGTACCGAAGCTGTAGACTAGATGGACTGCAAAGGACACAGACATGGACAGGGAAGTGCTTTCCCAGTTCACCGGCCAGCTCGACTTCGGACTAAGACAAAGCTGTGCGCTAGGCTGGACAGACTAGGCTGTCTAGGAGCTATCTTGGGGCGCCGTATTCTCTGCGTCGTCGTGTCTGCAAACCACCACCAACCACGACGGCAGCAACTTGGGACTGCACTGTTTTAAACAACATGTTGCGTCCACAACCATCCAGTCAGTTGGCCTGCGTGCCTGGCTGACGGCAGTCGGTGGCAAGCGGCAGCAGCAGGCCATCGGCCAGGATCAGACTGCCCTGGCTTTCCACATTCGCTGTCCGGATCACACCTCAGCTGCCGGTGCCGAGCGTATGGCGTCCACACGAGGGAGGTTTAGACTATTCCCTACCACTCGACTCGTCCATCATGGCCCACACAAGTCCTTCTTTGCGCCCTTGCCTTGCCTTGCCTGCACATCGCGCAACGCAGCACAGCACAGCACAGCACAGCACAGTGCCTCGAGCCAACCCAATCGCGGGCTGAAGCAGGCGCAAGCAGGCTGCATCTCACTTGAGGTTGTGTTGCACATTCTTCCCTGCGCTGCTCATCATCGTCCCCAGCATCATCATTGCCCATCACCGCCACATCCACCACCACCACCACCACCACCAACACCAATGCCAGTAGTCATCCATCTGCTGCCCATGTGGCCCTGTGTCTGAGCTCTTTCTGGTTCTACAAGCCTTCGGCGACCTGCCCGAAGTCCCGGATCGTGCTGCTGGCTAGCTGGCTTAGTAGCTGGCTTCGTGCGCCGTCATCAACACACGGTGAAACCTTGGGCACCTTGTTGAGCCCATGTACCCACGCACCCACGCACCCTCATTTCTTCAACCATGACGCTCGAGCACCAGGACTTGCGCGCTCTCTGGCCAGCAAAGGGCAGGAGTAGGCGAGGTCCAGCTGCTCCTGTTCATGTCGCCAGAGCGCATCCGTCAGGTCAGTCGTATCTGCGACCTCGCTCTGACCAAAACACTCCCGTGTCGCAGTCCCAGCAATTTCCTTGAATCTCGCAAGCAGCCTCGTCCCTCGTTTCTTGCCCCCTCCCCTCCCAGTCCCCCAAGACCCTGGCTGCGTGAGGGAGATCATCGGTGCGGTGTGGTGCGGTGCGTTGCGGTGCGGTACAGTGGGTAAATGCTCGCCCAAGACCTTACCCCATCACACTCCCCTGCGAGCGCCTCATCTTGGGTCATCTGGGGTGGTGCATCAAGCCTCTTACAACAGCTCAATAGATCACGGGCGCCCGCATGCCCGCCACCAGACACCACCTATGGCTGCGGCTTGCAGATGCCATCTGGGTGTATGGGTTTGATGTCGCTCCTCTCGTCTATCTCATGCCACCCTTCTCTTCTCTGGCCTGCCCTGCTTTGCCAACCTCCATCCACTCTTTGAGGGAGGGCAGTCAAGGCACCCTGTCATACAGACCTCACGTCAGGTCGGTCAGGATAAGGAATCACTCCCCGGCCCCTTCTCATTGGGTGCCCCGCCTGTTGATCCGCTTCGAGAGGCGTCTCTCTCCTCCTCCCTTCGAGACGGGTAGAGTTTAGCCTATCCACAGGCCACAGGGAGTCGAACGTGATCGATCTCTTACGTGCAGCTGCTGGGGATCTCCGAACCGAGATTGCGCGTGTTGCATTCTCGATCTTGTCGCAGAACACCACTATCTGGGCCCGTTCCTTCACAGCCAAGTCGATTTGCCACCTGCGCATCAGCTGGATAAGGGTCTCGGATAAGGACGGCACCCAGGTCCGCCAACTCTGCTGTAAGCTGACGACAGGACAATTTCACGGCAACACTTTCTCAGGCTAGATGCTTTCGTGCTCTGTCCTTGGGGTACACCGCATATAAAGCTTGCATGAGCGTCGACTGGGCGACTGAGTGCTGAGGGGACTTTTGGCGAAGGAACACCAGGGCCTGATCTGTGGGAGCTCAGCGGCTGATCTTGGCTACAGTGTGGTCACCTCTCCACGCTAAGACCTGGGACTTGGTTTCATGGGCACGCGGCAGCGGCACGCCTGTCTCAAATTGCTTCTTGGACTTTGGGTCGCCGTCAACTCTTGTGGCCGGGCCGATTCATAGTCTGCAAGGCCCGCACGTCGCGGCGTTGGGCGTGATCAGCCTCGGCCATGTTGGCCATACTGGTCATACATTTTGCTATAAGCCAGCTAGTCTTTTATGCTTTGAAAACAATAGGGTATCTAGCATCCAATACTCATCTACAACATGACAGTCTTGATACAAGTTATTTTTAATCCGTCGTCGCCATTCTACTGTGCGCGCGTATCCTCTTGCCAAATTTGTAGAACAAATAGCTGCATCCATGTCAGTAACATGCATCAGAGCCCAAAATAAATAGTTTCTAGAAGCGTGCCCAGACAGGGACACGGCCGGGCGTGGAAGGGCGGTGAACCACACAGCAAGGGCAGGAAGGCCTATACGTACGGGAAGGGCAGCATGGCCACGGTCAGGAACGCCAACAACGACGTCGCCCACTGTGGATGAAGCTCGTATTAGCGATCGCCGTGTTTCCCCAGGGGGTAGCATGCTAGCAACATGGTGCCGTCCGATGATGGGACCCTGACTGACCTGATTACCAAGCCTCTCGTACATCTGAAGCCCGAAGAGGGGGAAAGCTGAAAACATAATGTGTTAGTCAGGATGTGCCAGGACAAAGTAGGGACGAACACGTCTCCCAGGTCGCATCGGCGGCTCGTTTGGGGGAGTGTTCATCGAGGAGCCTTCCCAGCTGAGCGGGAAGGGGTGAGCTGGGCGGACGGCTGGCTGGCTGGCTGGCCCGCCCGTGTCCCGCCCAGCCCCCCGTGTGCGACGGACGACTCACCAGCTGCGAAAGAGCACCGGGCCAGTGCGTTTGCGGCCAGACTCGAAGCCGCGTAGAGAGGGTAGGCGTCGACCTGAAATATCCCCCCGTGTGACGTTAGCCCTCCTCGAACTTTAAGTCTCTCGTAATCCGTCCAATCGTTCTCCCGGGCTACCCTCGCACGGCAGTGTTTGGGGGACCACAAGGAGCACGTCAACGTGGGTTGGTTGCCCTGGAGGGGGCATCTTTTTTCCTCCCCCCGGTGGGAGAGGAGAGGAGGGGGTTGTTTGGAAGGGCAGATGAGGGATCGGCGGGTTGTGGACACTTCAGGGCATAGATACTACGTACCAAGTAGCTGAATGTCCCGGAGAAAACAAGCAGCGTCTGTGAGACAGGTTTCCAATCGGTTAGTCGCAGCGTCCCGATATGCAGGATGCGAGATCATAGCAAGCGGAAAGAGAGACACCATGCGAGGGGACGGCGTGGCAAGCCGCCCCGACGAACAATCATGGCTGAAATGGTACACTAGGGGCCCGTCTTGTCTGTCTGTCTCTGATGACCCCTGGTGTGCCACAGTCGCACAGGCCCTTGAGCCACAGATGGCTGAGGCTTGGGGATTGACGACGCCGACTATGATGTTCAAAGTCTGGTCTGCCCCGGTTACACAGAGAGACCGCCCTCATGCGCCAGAGGCGGATATACAAAACAAATGGGATTTGGAAGGACTCACCCCTGCGCCAAAGATGCCTGAGCCGATGATCGGCATGATCTTTCTCAGTGTTAGTCACCGGGTATTTGTTCAAGGAGAAGAATGGTGCTTACCCAGTGTACCCATGGGTAGGAAGACCACCCGAACCAGAACAGACCGATTGTCACCAGGAAGCTCCCCAATATCGCGGATGGGAGGCGATACTCAGGCTCCGCCTTGCCCTCGACGCCCGTGACCTTGGCGTTCTTCTCGATCAGCCGGGCCCGGATCTTGACCCAGAGCGGGCCCATGAAGGCGGCAAAGAACATGCCGACGAGCATCCCCAGGAACGTGAGCCCGGTCTGCCACAGGTTGAACCCATAGGTGCCCTGGAAGACCAGGGGGAAGGCGCCGAAGAACAGGTAGAGGATGCCCAGCAGGATGGCAGAGTAAAGATTCAGGACCAGCGCCATGGGTTCAAATATCAAGATCTGGAAGGGCCGCAGCAGGGAGACGCCCACGGTGCGGACAAGCGACTTGTTCGTCTTCTCGATCGGGGCCTTCCAGCGTTCGTCGCCGGTGTCCTTGCGGATTTTCCTGGCCTTGTTCCGCAGCACGACAGGGTCTAGGACAATCATCAGTATCAGTTTACTCCTGGAAATGTCACACTGGAGATCTCGATCAAACTCACGGTACGTTTCCGGCACAGTGACCACGAGCGCCAGGCACATTAAAAACGCCCAGATGATAAGCATGTAGTGAGTCCACCGCCAGTTCACATTGGAATTTATGAAACCTCCAATCATAGGACCGAAGGACGGCCCCAGAAACGGCGACGCGGTGAACATGATCATGGGGTAGTGCATCTGGTTGGGAGTGAACAGGTCACCGACCGTGCCACCAGACACGCTCAGGAACGCGCTGCCAGACAGGCCCTGGAAGAAGCGGCTAACGATGACGGTGCCAATGTTGCGCGCAACGGCGCATGGCACAATCCAGACGGTAAACACGGCGAATGAGGCCAGGTAGATGGGCCGGCGGCCGTAGAACTCGGACAGCGGGCTCCACATGGGGCCCAGGGCGATGCCCAGGACAAACATGCTCAGGCCGAGCGTGGCGACGATGCGCGAGCAGCCGAACTCGGCGTTCATCTGCGCGTACGTCGACGTGTAGATAGAGCTCGCGCACGTGACGCAGAAGCTGCCCATGGACGTGAGCCCCACGATCGCCCACTTGCGCGCCGTCCTCATGCTGCGCGGGCACCACGGGTCCGCGTTGCCGCCCTCGAAGCCGACCTCGAACGGGTCCTTCTCCCGCGCTCCGCCCTTCTCCGGGTCGCCGCCCGCGGCGTCGTCCTCGGACGAGCCCGGCTCGTCGACGTCATCGCAGCCGTAGCCGTTGTGCGACCGGTGCCGGCTCAGGGACGACCTCGTCGACATGCCGCCTGACGAGCGGGTCCGAGCTGCGGACCTCCCTCTGGCGGTGGCTGATGTGGCGGTTGCTGGCCTGATGGATTCGAAACGCGCCTCATTGTCGTTCGCGGTCTCCGTGGTGCCTGTCTCGGTATTCGCCTCCCCGCTGTCGATCGAGGCCTTCTCCACCGAGACCTTCTCGACCATGTCCATGCTTCTTGAGGTGTCGGGCCGCCCGAGAGTGGTGCTGGTGGCATCGATTGCGGCAGCTGCTTCGCTCGCCATCTTCCGGTGTTGACTGTGCCCGGGGGTTGGGGCCTTGAGTGAAGCGGTCGAGTTGCAACTCCAAGTGCGCGTTCAACAAACAGGTGGGTAAACTTGGCATCAAGTGCGCATTTGATCCTTCGACTTATTGACGGAAAAATAAGGTATATACCGAGTTCGGCAGGGAGTGGATGACGAATGCTCAATTTGTCAGAGCTCTTAAAGCCGTTAAGTCTGGAATATCCAAAGACCGAAGGAAGCAGGGCCACAATGGCGCAACGGCGATCTCCTGGCTCATACGATACTCGTTGGCTTCAGGGGCTGGCAGCAATATCGCCTATCGCGAGTGCGACGACATTTAGTAAACGTAAGTATGCTTGAAGGGCTTTTTTTGTTTCACTTTTTTTTCTCCCTTCAATGCCCACAGTTTCCGGTTTGATATCTTCTATCGGCGCATTCCTCGGAAGTAGATCGTCCTCCCGCTTCACTCAACAGCGGCGACGGGCCGGGACTTTACCTGTAAATGAGGGTGGAGCAACTTCTTGTTGCTTAGTTGGATCCCTGGCAGGGATCATTACTTAGGTGCGACTGGGTACTCGGTCCGGCACATCGTCATCCCCTTTTTGGCTGTCCGCATCCGGGCGGGGATAGGTGGGAAGGCGGGCATGGCACCCATCGCTGCAGCGGATTTAAGCGGCAGCTTGCCGATCCTCTTGCCGACGACTGGTGGGTCAGTCCAATTGGCTGTGAAAAATGTTGTGATGTTGCTGTCTGAGGAAGATGGTGTAATTCACGTGTGAATGTGACAGAATGCGGTAGGGGTGGTCGCTGACAGGACTTGGCATGATGGATTAGCGATGATGATGCGTATAAAGGCGAGACGCGAAGGCCGACATCTGCTGGTTCGGTTCGCCTCCCCACGCTGTCACTTTTGCCGCCTCAGTCTTGCCAAGGCTATACCATATGTGCTCAGACCCAATCCTTTACGATCTTAGTTCGTGATCGTAGGAGTGCCGTCGATTTCTCCATGCCATCATCATTCAACGGTCGGTGATAAGGCTGAATCTTGCTCAAACTCTCCAAGACGCCGGGTCGTCCATGCTTGGCGCTCCGAGATTGCCGATCTACCGAGACGGAAGAGGATTGACTGGCCCAGCGGAAGCGCCCGTCTTGGCCTCTCGTGGCCGAGAACAATCGCCATCAGTGAACGGATAGATATGTGTTTAAAAATCAGTGATTTATTGCTGAATAGTGCGCTGAATGTCGCTGGTAAGACTTGAGATTTCTCATAGTCCTAATTGACCTTAACTCGGGACCACTGAAGATCATTCTGCTGCTACTTTCTGTGTCAGGCTAGATGTTGTCAAGTGTGCCCGCCTCTAGAAGAAGCAGGCGCTGGCGTATCATGATTTTGACGCGCCAGTTGGTCTGCATTGTTTATTGATTGAGCGATTCCAGGATACGGCGATTTTGTTGGTGTTGGCACGGGCATGGCAAGACAAACCCATAGCAAGCTCACACAAATCCTTGAGCATATATCTTGTCCGAGGTGGTTGGAGACACCCAACTGCTCCTGTTCGGAAATGTAAAGATGTGGCTTCAGAGAGGTGACTGCTGAGAGGTGGCTTCTGAGAGACATGAGGCAGCCAGCTTCCGAGTTCCTGATACAGTGCCGTGCTAGTCATCATGACGAGCTGGATGTGTAGAGGCAAGACTCGAGCAATGCTCACCTCGTATGTCTCATGTGTTTCTGCTGGTTCTTGTTTGGGGTATAAGTCCCCAGCATTGTGCTCGATAAGGCGCGTCGTGTGGTCCATGACCATCAAAGGTCCTTCCTCACGGCAAAGAAGTAGTTCCCGACCCTCTCGCTGCCAGCAACTTCCTTCCAGCCCAGCCCAGGCACATACACAACGCCCATTACCCTCGGACGACTCCAACCTTGCTTCCTAGCGAAGTAATTCCTCAGCTCCTCTTCATTGATGTACTTGTCCCAGTTGTGCGTCCCCTTTGGCACGATCCCCAGCACATCCTCCGCCATGAAATTCGTGGTAAACCAGCTGGTCCACGTGCGCGCGATCGTGCTCAGCACCAACCAGCCGCCGGGCCGCACGAACTCGCCGCACCGGTCCAGGAAGGCCGACGGCTTGTCGACGTGCTCGACCACCTCGAACAGGCTGACGACGTCGTACTTGCCCTCGGCGGTGGGCGGCAACGGGAGAGTCTCGATGGCTCCACTGATGTATTCCAGCTTGGGGGCCAGCGACGGGTCCTTGGCGGCGTGCAGGCGCGCGACCTTCAGGACCTCGGGGGTGGGGTCGACGGCGGTCACGGATTCGGTGGTGGGCAGGCGGGCGGCAGACTCAGCGAAGATGCCGCCGCCGCAGCCGACGTCGAGGTAGCGGAGCTTGCGGGCCGACTGTGTCGCGTCTGGTTCGCTTGCCTGGCAGTCGCGGATGAAGTCGTGGCGCAGAGGGTTCATCAGGTGCAAGATGCGGGAGGAGCCGTGGGGATCCCACCACGAGGCAGCGAGGGCATTGAAGTGCGCGACTTCGGAGGCATTCACGGAAGAGTACGATGATTGCGATGACGAGGAGGATTGTTCGGGGTTCGAGCTGGCATTAGAGGTGCTGCTCTGAAAGGTCCGACTTGATGGTAGGAGTCGGAATGGGAGTGGGCGAAAAGGTGATGGGCGAGCTTGACGAAGCTGTCGCAGCATGGCAACGGGTGCCCTTGACGGCGCCATATTGTGTGCGATGGGCCTATCTATACATCTGCGTGAGACCTTTAGGCCGTTCGCAGACAGACTGAACTCGGAATTCAATGTCTGTGACGAGAAAAGAGATTGAGCTGCCCAAGTACGAAGGTGAGCTGCGGTTGGAGTGGGCAAGTCAGGTCTAGTCCACATGAAGTTTCCGGGTCGGGTACCTAGGTAGACTACCGATCCCTGCAACGGTCGCTGCAGGTGCTGCAGGGTGACTGCAAGGGGTCCACTGCAGTTCAGCCCAGCACCAAGACATCCGAGGGAGCTGGAGGGGCGTCACAAAGCGACCCCCATGGATTGGGGTGGCTTACCATGCTTACGAAGGAAGACGATAGAACACCTGGGCAGTCTCTCTGGCCCGGTGAGGGACGAGAACTGACCCCCAGAGAAGCGAGAACAGGCGTTCATGGAGGCTCTGTGCTCCCAAGGTTCCGGGTCGAACGACCAGATTGCAGATGACCTAAGCATTCCCATATGCTCACTCAGCCGGGTCCGGCGAGTCGGTCATCGAATTAATCAGGGTCTCGCGGGGCTCGCGGGGCAGACTGACTGGACACCGTCCTTCAGCAACAATTGATCTAGACGACAACATCCACTTGTGCATATCTCTAGACAGTATTGCGCAATACATAGCGAGTTTTCCTTCTTCGTTTCCTCGACTCCCACATTGCTTGCCGACCGCATTGAGCTGCATTACCACCATAGAATCCCCCCGTCCCGACAGTCTCCTTCAGCCCCGAACTCGACTCACGACTGGGCCGAGGAAGCCGACATAGTTCCGGCTGCCCAGCTTTGCTTAACGACAACAGGGACAGACACCCTACCAATTGATCTCCTCCCGCCCTCGAGACATCACCCTCTCCTCCTCATGGGATCCATAATGCCGTCCACAACCCTCGACCGGTCCGAGTTCGACTCGATACCCGACACCATCAAAGCCTTCCGTACGTACAAATCACATGTCCATTCAAGCCTCACTCTCTACCGAAACGAAGACAGCAGTACTAACTTCTTCCCCCCCTCCGTGGCAGGCGATGGACAGTTCATAGTAGTCCTCGACGACCCGGGCCGCGAGAACGAGGCCGACCTGATCATCGCCGCCCAGGACATCACCACGGAGCAGATGGCCTTCATGGTGCGCCACAGCTCGGGCTACGTGTGCGCGCCGCTGCCGCCCGACCTGACGCAGCGCCTCGACCTCCCGCAGATGGTCGCCGACAACGAGGACCCGCGCGCCACCGCCTACACCCTGACCGTCGACTCGGCCGACCCCTCCGTGACCACGGGCATCAGCGCCCGCGACAGGGCCCTGACCTGCCGCACCCTCGCCGACCCGGCCGCCACCCCGGCCTCCTTCCGCAGGCCCGGACACGTCCTGCCCCTGCGCGCCCGCCCCGGCGGCGTCAGGCAGCGGAGGGGCCACACCGAGGCCGCCACCGAGTTCTGCCGCCTCGCCGGCAAGGCCCCCGCGGGCGTCATCTGCGAGCTCGTCGACGACGGCGAGGAGGTCGAGGGCCAGGCCATATTCAGGGACCCGGGCATGCTGAGGGGCGAGAAGTGTATCGCCTTCGCCAGGAGGTGGGGGCTCAAGGTCTGCACCATTGAGGACCTGGTCAACTACGTCGAGAAGACCGAGGGGAAACTGGACCTGAACGGGTCGGCTTGAGGACCGCGGTGGGCAGGCGGAGATTGGGAGGGGGGCGGTAGATCTACGAGGGCGTTGACCCAGTGCGTGTGACATGGACACGTGTGGATGATGGAACTGTTGTCTATAAATTGGCGGCCAAGCAAAAGGTTGGGAAATGATACATCGGAATCTTTGCCGCGAGGCATTCGCAGGCCACCTGGAGATATGTATTTGTTTGTCTATGTTGGTACTCAGCTTCTTGTACTAGATCTGTCCAAGCTTGGGGAGACTCGTTGAACAGAAAGGCTATGGAGTCATTTCGAATATCAGGGCTGCCCAAGGAATGGCAAAGCATTCCACTCCTCGTCTCTCACCACTCATAAATAGCAGCCAGGTCTGAGCACTGGGTGACGATCGGCTTGTCTTGAGTCGTTCCACCCAGCGGCCTTTGGTTCTCCACATTGAGCCATGGCCACAGCCAAGTCTTCGTAATATTACTTTTTTTGGATGGGAAGGCACATGGCTAGGACAGTCGTGACAAGTCAAGACTGTCAACAAGGGACTGACACTTCGGCCAGATCTGATGGTCGATCTGGGCCGACTTGGGGCATCGGTCACTCTCTTGCGGGCGATTCTTCTCCACGGACTTCCAGTCGCTGTCCCTGGCTATACGAGTCGGATCACTAACGTCTCCAAGGGCCAGGTGCATACGCTGCCCTGGTTCACCTGATGTTGCCTTGCCTTGTGAGGCTGGTCATGCGTCAACCTGAGGCCCTGCTCGATTCTCCCTCGCACCGGAAACCCCTTCGTCGCCCGAGTCTTCAACACAGGAGCAGTGGGGATTAGATCGTCGCTGCTACAGAGACAACTCTCTGTAACCATACAGCTTAAGTCACATGCACATGGCGACCAAACACATCTCCGCGGGCGAACAGCTCTTTGCCGAGACGACGCCCCCATCCCGACGGGCTGATACTGTAGGGCCGCTCGAGCGCCACCGAGGGGAGTAACTCCGGACCGCGCATATGTATAGCAGCAGAGAAGACGCGGGTGCCAGAAGTATACTCAGGTGGCAGCGCGCTGCCCAGGCTTGGATACCTTCGTCTAATAATACACGTCTTATTATTATTAATACTACAATAACCCGCCCTCTGCCCTGAAACTGGCAGACAGGACCTCGGCGCGCACGTCTCGGCCTCGCCCGTTCAGCATTGACCAGAGGACGACTCGTCCGATATGCCTACAGGGTGCTCTCTCATGGGAGGCAATGCAACGGTCTCGGTGAGGGTCCACAAGGTACTTTGTGGCCCGGGGGCGGGAGATGGGGGCGAAAGGGGGACTTGACGGAAACCTACCTCAGATCTGGGGGAGATCGGATACAACCTGGGATCTACACCGCGATTGGAGCGTGAGAGAAGATGAACTCTGGGTAGAGAGCCGGGGCCCAACGGTCAACGGCGATGCGCGGGTTGAGACATGGTCTTGCGCAAGCGGGCTTTCTGCGTGGTCCTCGGGATTGACCCTGCACGCTGGTCGGGGCTGAGGGTCTCTTGCTGCCAAAAGTCTGGGGCCTACCAGCGGCCAAAGTGGGCAGTGGTGTGCATCTGTCTCCGGGCGAGCCAAAACATCATGACAGCATCGGTGCCGGGTACACGGATTGGGGGTGTTGGCGCGAGCTTACGTCTAACTTGAGAAATTCTGCGTAGAAGCTGGAACACACCGACAGGGAACGGTCTGTGCTTCCTCCCCTCTTCCTCTTCCATCCCCCTCCCCCCATCCCGGGGAGCAAATCGCAGCCAGAGGAGCAGGCATTTCCCATCTGACGTCTGCCACAGTCACATAATCCTCCGATGCACATCAGCCGCCCCGGGCCAACGGCCACGCCGGCACCTGCACGAGTGCCAGAACACCGACGCGCAGTTCTCACCTTGATATTTATGTCATCGCTCAGCCTGTGGTTCGGGACGGGGATTCAGCCTCGGCTCTGCCTGGCTCCCCGGCTGGTCTTGCATTGATAATATGGCTTGTATCGCAGGTTCGTCCAGGCTTGACCTGATGAAGAGGCATGTGGGTGGGGCCGAATGCTGCATTGTACATCCGCCCGTGCTCTCATTCCCGCGGAAGAGGTCATTGTTGGAAAGAAGGGGGTCTGCGTCTAGCAGTACTGCTCGTCTTGGTGCCGAGACTCGCACCATGTTGATAGAAATTGTGAAGAGCCGTGAACGTACCAGTCACACCGACGAGTGTCTCTATTCCGGCCTGTGAGCAACTCATCCATCGGCCTCTGACGCAATCATTTGCTCTCGGCCCTCGCCTTTCTAACATGAGCTTAAACGTGGTGCTGTATAAATCGATCATAAATTCGGCACCAGGTGGATTCCTTCCAGAAGGAAGCTCTGGCCGTCATGTAGACACAGCGTCCTCCCGCCGGCCCAAGTCACCGATCTCTCATCTCTGATCGGAAATGGAACCCAGTCAAGTTCCCGGAGGCGCGGCGCAGCAGGTGGGCTCTCCAGAGCTGGGAGCACTAGGCTCTGGGGAAAACGTGGAGGAGGCACGCCTGCGTGAGTGTGTGTGCGTGTCTGCGCCTGCGGGTGTCTGGTGCGGGTGTGCGTGCGAGCGTGCGTAGGGCGACAATTCCAGGGGAGTCTAATGGGTTGCCCGCTCACCCCTGATACATACGGACATCGCATACCCCCAAGATCCCGGCTTCTAGAAGACCCCACTCGCGGAACGTGGCCCGAAGCCGGGAACGAGGAGCAGTCCCAGCTCGTGGAGCATGACCCAAGTCTCACCTTGAGTCGCGCAACACGTTGCCGCGTGTGTCTTGCTGATCGGAGCAGACGAGAACAGTCTGCCCTAGGCTATCCTCGTATTCGAAGCTCGCTCGAAATAACAACTGTCAATTTCATCGCGGTGTGGTTCTTGATCCCAATTTGACGCCGCGGCAATCACTTATATTTGCGCTCGATGGTACCGGATCTTGAGCGAATAAAATTTCGATGCGCGCAGGCTTGAAATGAGGCCTTCGGTACGTACAGTAGTAACCGCTTGGTCCGGCTACGAAGCTTTGACGCCCCTTTTGTCCCAGGATGAGTATCAACATGGTGATCGGTTGGACGTCGACATACTGGGCGATATTCCTCGGTGGCCTGGCCTCGGTGGAATCCCAGCCAATTAGATAAGGTGTATCTCGCCATTCAGCGATGCAAGACTGACTATCTCATACGTTGCTAGCTCCCCGTAACGTGGCTAACAAACCGGGCGTGGATGTGAGGGCGTCGAGTCCCAGCACGTTTTAGGGGAGATAAGTAGGTTCTGTGGCCTCAAACCTAGTACGCAAGCTTCCGGTATGTTTCGCGTGTAGGTAAACGTGTTCCGGCAAGGTCGCAATGTCACTGATCACGAAGCGGAAACGTTCCCAAAAGGAGGAGCTGGCTTTGCATGCGTATAGAGGCAAAGGATGTGTCGAGCACGGGCTTCCAGCCACGCTCTATTTCTTGTTTGAGGACTTACAGCAATCGGCGAAAACTATACCTGACGCAATACTTGTTGGCGCCAGGACCGATATAATTGAAAGCTGGGCGTCAAGGCGGGTGAGCCTGATAAGACGAGTCAACGGATGGTTTTGCTGAAAGTCATAGCTCTCGAGATCTATGTTTCGAGATCTGCTGCAACATTCAGACTAAGCGCCGCCCTTTGAAACACGGTCGGCCAGTGCTGAAGCTGAGGTATGATGGACGGGATATCCTCGACGTCTGTGGGCTGAGATGGCGCTTTGATGTCTGTTCGCAGGGCTGAGAGGGCCGGAGAGGAGGAGACGGCCGACTCGCCCGAGAAACAATGGGCAGCTGGTGGTCTGCCACATCGATCTCCAACAGCCGGGTCAGTCGGTCATCCAGCACGGCTACTCTGTTATCCTTCGGTCCGTTCCACGACAGGAATAATGGGACCTGTTGAGGGCCCGGGACACGGGCCAGGAGAGCCAACTTATGATCGCTGCGGCTGCAACGCCAAGCTCCGTGATCCGTCTCCATCGGGGATTTGGATCAAACTGATCCTGGACTCGAACGAAAGGAGTAACCTCTCTGGCAGAGTGGCACCAATCTCAAAACAGGTGAAAAAAAAACCACCTTGACCAACGAAGGAAATTGTTGTCAAGTCTTACTGGATCCGGCGTAGGGGAGAAAGTGACCAAAAATAGAAGATGGTTTGAAGATGAGCCGACTACCACACTGTGGCATGAGTTGTGAGCCAATTGGCCCGGTTGGGCGCACGGCAGATGCGCAACAAAGCTTGCTGTAGTTACAGTCAGTTGGGCAACTACATTTTCGTGCGATGACGAGATTAGAAACTGCGCCTCCTCAAATTTGATGTTCACGAAACCAAATTCGGTTTGTAATGTTGGCTGCCCTGGGTGATGTGCGATGCCCGATTGGGCTTCACAGCATACCCCATGCCTTGGTCTCCTGGCTTGGGATAGATGAGGTTCGAACATGCCTAGTAGATGAGTGATCAGACAAATGATTGGTTTTGAGAATGCAGAGCTTCCCATGACGTAGAAGATAGTATACGCACAACTGAAAGCCAAAGCCGACGGCAAACAAGTTGCAGCCATCCTGCCGTTTCAGCCGAATTTCGTAGAGAATAATGCATACCCTGGTACCTGGATGTATATCATGCACTGCCGGGTGGTCCAGTCCGTTAGCCGGAGATCTTCATGTGGCTCTTGGGACAGAGCCAGTAATTCGGGAAAGCCGGCCTTCAAATGAGCTGAGGCAGGGGTTAGCCTCATTCCCTGAATGGAAAAAGACGAGCACGATGAAAAGAGTAGGTGGGCTCAATTTTTCAAGTGCGACCTCGATCGGGCTTAGACAGATTAAGTCTGCAACGATTGGAGCTGGCGGTAGTCCTTGCTTGTGGTTTCGACCTAGGTCATTATCCGAGGTGGCTGGTGGACTGTATTGGCAGGGAGGCTGAAATGGAACGACGTTGAAATCGGGCTTGCAGGGGACTTAGTCGACGAGACAATCAACAGGTTCACGCACTTATTGCCGATTGAGGGATGACACGGGCCAATTGGACTGCGCAAGCAGGCTTCCGAGCAGCGATTTCATCGAGGCCGTCCTGTCTCATCTCCGACCAATCCTCCTGTTATCTCTCGAAGGCTGCAATCCGTCCCGGTCTCTGCAGCCGGGCGTTTCTGGCCATCGAATAATGTTGTCGGTTCCCTGACCGCTTCGTGGGATGCAAGACCAGCGCAGGCCGCACCGACAGCGAGTATCTGATATGCTTGCGTGGTCCTTGCTCCCACCGCAGTTTTGCCTCGCATTTCACATTCGACTAGCGAGACAGGGATGGTCAGGGCTACGGCTCCACTCCCCGTCTTTAGAAGGATCCATATCTTCTAGAAAGGTTCCAGAAACTTGCCGCTTTTGGAAAAGCCAATTTCAGGCCCCAGTCACTGCCCCAAGCGTTAGCCACAAGCCAGCGCAGTCTCCCCACAGCCCTCCTTGACAATGTGACCCTGCAACCGGGGGGCCCTCCTGAAGTGTGATGATGATAGTTCATCTCCTCCGCCAGGTCCTTGATGGGTTGCCCCTTTGCGTCGTGTCCACTGCTTGTCAGGATGTCTGAAGTAGCGGTAAGGCTTGAGCGGCGATTGAGAGCTGCAAAAGGCAGCACGCAGGCCTCCGCAACAGGCCGTGTGAGAAGCTCTCAAGAACCGTTGGACTACGCTTTCGAGTAGGGCGACGATGGCGTGCGGGCGACAGCTCAGCTTAATGTATATGAGACTCGAGGTAGGGCTGGACAGCAGGGACGAGCGTTGTCAGGTTGCTGTCCCCGTTCGTCAGCTCCCCCTCACTTTCCATATTCATTCTCGTTTCCGAGACCAAATTGAGTTGCTCAGCCGTCCGAGCGCCTCCTGTGAGTCGAAGCGCGGGCCTGCTTTTAAATCGACGTACGGAGTACATGTCTGCAAGCTCCCGCGTGCTCCATGACTGATGGCCAGGACAATCGAGAGCGGGATGCATCTGGCCTCCCACATGGGGAAGGCGTACGGCACATCTGAATCGTCAAAACGTAACCGGAGCATGGTCCATGTCTCGTGGCGCCCGCGCTGGCAAAGTTACGGTGTACGGCCTGATGGACTCCCGCGCGTCGAAGCCGACCAGGCTCCTAGAATTAGCAGTTGAGTACTGCACAAGTACTTACGGAGCTACCGTGGCAGGGCCGCCGGCTCCGTATGATGTGGAGATTGTTGTCGTTACAGTAGCGTTGGTCGAAAAGCACAGTGCACGAAGGGAGCCTGTCTGCCCTGGCCTAGCTGAGGTCAAGAATCGTGGAGCTACTTGCGCAGCGGCATCGACATCAGGCTGTTGAGGGAGAGATACCGACCGGTTGCAATAGGCAATGGCAGACAGGCGATGCGAGAGATTGATCACATCACACATTGCTGCTGTCTTGGGGTAGATCGGACGGGAGTCTGAGCTCTCAAGCTGGGTTCGCAGCCTGGCGGTGATTTGAGCGCTGATGTCAAACGCAATGTACTGTCCCTGTGCCGTACCTGTCTGAAGGCCGTAGCAAGGTGCAGATACCCGGCTAAACACCTCCCTGTTGGGTCTGCCTTGAGAGGGTCTTCGCCCTCGCCCTCGCCCTCGCCCTTGCCCCCGTCTCCGAGGCATGACCACCAAGCTGGGTGGTGTAGGAGAGCTGGAGAAGCGGCGGCAGGTATCCACAGGTTGGAACAGCGCGGCTTGCTTGGCTCATCTCGAAGCCTGGCAGATTGAGTTTGTTGCCATGACACAGGGACCAAATAGCAGCCCTTGGAGTTCTTGAGGCTTGGCAGAGGCACAGGCGCAGACCGTCCGTCCGCCGTCGTCCGAAGGCAAGGTTTGGCTGGGAGAATGTTCCAAGGATGAGCGGGATTGGGGGGTCTCATCGAGGTCTGCAGGCTCTGGCTTCCGGTGCCCCTAGCCTTGGGAGAGCGTCTCAGGACACCGAATCTTGCAAATCTTGACGATTCATTGAGTTGGGAGGATCTGCCAACGCATATGCAGGACAGACAGAAACAGGCAGGCAAACATGCGGGCAAACAAACGACGAGGCCAGGCGGAGTTGGAGTTCGCAGGTAGTTGGATGTTGGCGGGAACACACTCACGCACAGGCTGCGGCAGAGAAGGGGGGTGGGTGGGTAGGGACAGTCGGGAGGCAGCGAGGGAGGTCTGCGGCGATCAACGACACACAAAAAAAGGCGATGGGACTTGAAACCCCGGCAGTCCGTCGATTTGGTCAGTCAGTCACTCAGTCAGTCAGGCCTGGCTCCTGGGGGCCGGGGGACCTGGGTAGCAGCAGCAGGAGAAAAAAAGGGTTCGGCTCGGTTCTGCTCTGCTTGCAGGCGGGCGGAAGAGAAGGAGCTCCCAAGTGCCCTGTGCGGCGAGGGGTGGAGTGGGCTGGGCTGCACATGGTGGATGCTTGGGCGGGTGGGTTCGATGCTGGTGGGCTAGGTGGGCTCGGTGGGCTTGCCTTGCTGTCCGCCCCCCTGGAGCCCTGGTCGTGGAAGTACCGGCCGTGTACAGATGGTGCCCCCTGCACACCTGGGCACACACCCGGGCACGCCCAAGGTTGGGATGTTTCAACGGACCTGTCGGTCTGGCAGCCTGTGCAAGGGTGCAAGCAGAAGGCCGGCCGCGCCTGGTAGACTAGGTACTGCACCAGACTGCGTCGTCCACACAGGACCAGTACCCAGCCAATGGTCGGGTGGAAACCCTGGAAGTGAAATAGAGTGAGTGGGTTGGAGCATGGAAAAGCTACCAGCCCAAGCCCGCCCTGGGGATGCAGTACCTGCCTAGGGCCATAAGGTACGATTTTATTTTTAAGAAGACCCCTTGTCCTCGACCCAAAACTTCCTCCTTCCCGTCAGAGCGTCATATCAACTTTCTATCACCGCCCTCACCATCTTCACCACCGCCACCTACTCCTCTTCTCGACTCCGACTCCCGCCTCCGTCTGTACCTCGTAGCATCAGACAGCCTGCACTTCACACTTCCTACTCAGAGTGGGCTTGTTGTCGTCACCACAGCACCGAAATCACCACATCGTAAGTTCTTCACCGACCCCAAACCCCCTGCCTTGCCTCGCCTCGCCTTGCCCCCTTATTATCATCTGTGAGGGAGGGATTGGGGCTGTGACTGGAACTGGGAGCATTGCACCGGACTATCGCATTGTTTTGGATTCGACGCGTGGGACACGGAAAGCAGCAGCAGACCTCTGGCCTCTCCTCGACCCCAAACAACCGCTGCATCTGCAAACTGCAAACTGCACCGAGGACTCTGGGCCAGCGTCGTGCAATCAGTCTTGACCCTCCCTCGCCCCCCTCCATTTGAGTTTTACTGGCGTCCCATCGGTTTATCTGAGTCCCCGACACTCTTGACCGTTACCCTTCCCAACCCTTGAAGTGCTGTGCTGCTCTGCTTTTCTCTCGGCTTCACCATCCTGGCAATTCCACCCTCGAGCGCATTCTGGCGAGCTCTACCCTCACATATGTGTTCTTGTACCTGCGGACATTCTCGTCGACCTGAGGCAGCCTTGCGCATGTGGCATAAGAAGTGTTGAACCCTTCGGTCCAGTCTGGCTGACCGGCTCGAGCAGAATTTGACAGTCAGCGGCCACACAGATTCGAGCTTCCTACGCGTCCACAGCTCCTGCCACATCCCACAGTAACATCAGGACCATCCGCGCCGACGGCACAAACCACCCTGTCGCGTCCGAGTAGATACCGAGAAACCGAAGTGGCTGTGCGGATTCCAACCGGCAGTAATTAGGGACAGGTTGTGTCGAGGCTCCTTTCTACGATTGCGACCCCACTACCATCGACCGGACGGATTTCCTCACAACACCGTTCTTTGTTCAGCGTGTCGGGGCCGAATTGCGAGGGGCAGCTTGCACCTTGCGCATCACCTCTGGTCATACGGGATCCTGCTGCTCTCGCAGGTAAACCAGGTGCCTGTGTGCTGTGCACCGCAATAGACAGGATACAAACGGGTCTCCGCCACTGGGAAAAGTAGACACTAGGTGCGTCAAGATCCTGCAGCATTGGTAACGGGCTTGTCTCTCCCTCCATACAAGATTGTAGCTCTGGGACGGCGTTTGTCTCCGGGCCTGTTGGCAGGGCCATCTCCTGCACTTTGCCACGTCACCAGAGTTCCACCAGCATCACCATATTTGTGGGCGGGAAAGAGAGCCGGAATTGCGAGAGCATTTGAACTGACATGGCAATTGATGAAACCAGGCTGGAATTGGACAGAGCGCGTCTCTACTAATCCAACACGCGCCTCTTCCTGCACATTGATCCGTGCACGACAATCCGGTACCCACCCCCAGCATTTCACCAAGACCACCCCTACCGGTCTCCAGAGAGGACCGTCTCAGCCGCGTGCAGCAGTCAGCAGCCGCCAACGACAGGCGCCTTCCAACCCTGCCCCGTGCCGAGCTGATACCTTTGTGGCCTCTTGTGTTCACCTTGGGTAAGTCATCATCAATCCGTCCAACACACATTCACAGGATCGCACCCCAGACTGGTGAAGGGCAGAGCGGCCAGGGTGGAGCTCATGCACGCCCGCCGTCACTAATTGGAGGCATTCACCAATATACTCCAAACAGTCACGGCTTCTAAAACATTCACATTCCGGCTCTTGTTCGACCTATCACTTCGGAGATGGGACGCCATTCACATCCCCATGCCCACCATTCTCACCGCCTCTGCTCTCAGCCTCGAACCTTACTGACAACAGCTTCAGTTGATTCGCGACTTGCACCTAGCGCATCTGCAACCAACAGCCACCGGGTTCCGAAACATTCTGGTGTTGTAAGACACATCTTATTTCCTTGCTGCGGGAGTGCAATTTCCTTGCGGACGAACCCGTGGACCGTGCGTCGCGTCTGTCCAACTCGCCTCCTTTGTCTGGCTCCAGCTTAATCATGTCGTCTCCAGCTCCCGGTGAGGTTATGGGCATCACCAATATGCTGAACCAAAAGGGCGGCGTTCAAGCAGCAACGCATTCAATTCCAGGTGTTCAGGGATCCACTCCAGAACAGCCTGTTCACCACCAGCTCCCCCAGATTCCGATGGATCGCGCCGACTCGCCCCACGGATCCGAACATTCGAGGTACTCGCAGCCTACCATGAACGGCAGCATGCAAAACGGGCGGCCCTATGGCTCTCCCAGTGCAATGCACGCCCCTCTCCACATGCCCGAGCCGAACATGGGCCCAATTGGATTTCCTGGCATGGCCCCCGAAATGGCCCACGCCATGCCTCAATATGCGAAGCCCCCCGAGGCGGTAGCGGCCCAGCCACCTCCCAAGGCGTACCCGTGCAGCACTTGTGGCAAGGGATTTGCAAGACGTAGTGATCTTGCCCGTCATGGTATGTGACCATCAGTCTGTTGGCATCCTCCGCAAATGAAACAGATGTAGAGAGGTTGGTTGGTGTTGGAGTGGAATTGTTATCCATGGCCACCAGCCGCCACTTGGGCATCTCGTATTTGGGCGGAGGGTCCCTGCTTTATCTAGAAACACGACGACCGTGCTAATCTGAAAACAGAGCGCATCCACACTGGAGTACGGCCACATGTCTGCGACTACCCAAACTGCGGCAAGCAGTTCATCCAGCGCTCCGCTCTTACCGTCCACCAGCGAGTCCACACTGGAGAGAAGCCACACATGTGTGAACGTTGCGGAAAGGTGAGCCATCCGGCACTCTTACAGACAAGCCCTCATAACTGACCAGAGATAAAACAGCCCTTCAGCGACTCCAGCTCTTTGGCTCGGCACCGTCGGATCCACTCGGGTAAGAGGCCGTATAAGTGTCCGTATGCCGATTGTCAGAAGACATTCACGAGACGCACGACACTTACCCGCCATCAAAATCACCACACTGGCACGGTTGAGGACGCTGCTCGCGCCACTGCGGAGGCCCTGGCCAGAAACAGCGTGGCTCGCTCGGGCTCCGCACGTCCTGCCCGATCCGACGGCGACCAGGTTAGCAACCACGGGTCACCAATGTCTACGCCGTCCCCTGGACAGAGGACCATGTCGATGTCACCAAGTGCTGAGATGGTGGGTGCCAATGGAATGCAACACGGATATGTGGGAAACACCTCCTTGCCTGCCCACCTGCGCAGTGACCTGCACACGGGTAGCCCCACCTCTACGACGTCGGCAGGTTTCGCCAGCAACGTCCGGCCAACATCGCACCCCAACGCCTATGGAGCAGCACCTCCAACGACATTGGAGCCAAGCATCGAGAACGGGCAAGGACCTGGCAGCGCTGCTGGAAGCCCACACATGAGCAGTGTTGGCTGGGCTTCTCCTTCGCATGTGGCGGCATCGCCTGTTCATAGCAACAACGGTAACGGCAGCTATGTCTACCCAGACCCTGACCAAGGTTATCCCAGCAACGCGGCCGCACAAGGGCAGCTATTCTACAGCACTGCTATGGGCTTGCAGAGGCCTGGAAGCGCTGAGCCTGGTGCGGCAAACTACAACAAGCCACGTCAGGGTGAACTTTGGGCTGCCTAGTAGGGGTTCAAAGATGGGGAGGACACTCAGTGATGGCATGCACAGGCTGAGAGGGCACAAAAACCTCCTTTTTGGTTGCATTTGCAAGTACTGCAAGACAGATCATGACAGCAGAATTGCCGGCTCGTGTTTCCTGAACCGTGTGCGGCCGTCAAACAGCGACGATTCCGGAAGGGTTTCCGGCGGTACGCATTGATTTTTAAATTGGTGTGTATGTCTGCACCCACTCTTTTATAATACGGAAGTTACGGCGCAAACTCGAATCGACTGCGGAGGGTGGTAATATGGGGCTTTTGGCTGGGAGAACTTGTTTTCCTTCACTCCTTTAGACTGGCAACCGGGCATCGAAAAGGGAGGACAGGCGTGGCAACGCAGCGGGGCGACGGTAGGACAAGGTGTTTTGGAGCTCAGGGTCGATTGCTTTCCCAGGTCGTCAGCAGACACAAAAGCAACTACCTGTTTACTGTTTTGTAACGTGTAAAACAATTAGACATCCGATAGCTTCGATGAACAAGGACAAGAAAAAATAGGACATCTGTGTACTTAGCGTTAGCAGCCTGACAACAGTGTGACATTCAAAAGATATCAAGTGCCAGTGAGACGGGGCTGGGGAGCATCTCTCCTTCTTGCTTGTTGAAGGACTCGCACACAATAGCAAGCGGCGCCCGAGTGGGTTCTGATGTGAGAACGCTGGGCCAGCCTTGCCTAACTGATACGAGTACGTGTAAGAGCTCGGGACGGGAGGGTTGGCTAGGATCCGAGGTCAGGCTAGTTTGTCGTATGGGGGGCGTTGGTTCGGTTTTCTGTTTACTAATCTTCGGCCTCTTGGATGCCGCATTTCCCTCACGCCGTGGTCTTCAGGCCCGCGCCGGGCTGTCTACTAATACATAATCACGAAGAGAAAATACGCCTTGGTTCTTATTCGTCTCTCCACATATCTTGCCTCTCGTTCCGCTCAATCTTCCCGTGCTGCTGGGTTTTGTGTGGCCGCTTTCCATGTTACAACGACTGGCACGCACTTATACATAAATCTGCTTGCTTGGCTTGTGTGAACCGCCAACCATCGACGATAGCATCTTCCACACATTTGATCACTAGAATCGTGGGATCGGGCCCATCCTGGTGAAAATAACCGAAAATACTGAGGTTATGGTATAATCTGATACCATGGCTCCGCCTCTCAACATCACGATTCAAACCTTCTCCGACACCGTCTGCCCTTGGAGTTACATCGGCAAGAAGAACCTCGACAAGGCAATAGACCTATACAAGGAACAACACCCGGATGTCGACTTCGAGGTGACCTGGAACCCCTTCTACCTGCACCCAGAGGCGAAGACTTCCGGTGAGACCCCCAGACCCCCAGACCCCCAGACCCGCCTCCTATCATCCTCACCACCACTACTACCACCAGTACCACCACATCCTATTACCAGAGCGGCTGAAGGGAAAGGGAGAAGAAGAAATTCAGACATACCCGCCCCGACCCCTTTTCCTAATTTTATCAAATAAGGGCTGACTCCGTTTACAAGCATACAAAAAAGAAGAATACTATACCCTCATGTTCGGGCCCGCGAGGGTCGCAGCGTGGCGCGACCTGACGAAGAAGGGAGCGGCGGACCTGGGCCTGACCATCAACCTGGACGGGCTCTGCGGCAACACGCGCGACTCCCACGTCCTCCTCCTCCTGGCCCAGAAGCTCCAGCAGCAGCGGGAGCAGGAGCAGTTAGGAGGAGAAGAAGATGATGACGATAGCAGCGCCGACGGCGAGGAGCCCCGCGACTACAAGAACATCCTGCGGGACACGCAGGACGCGCTGTTCCAGGGCGCCTTCGCGCGCGGCCGCGACGTCAGCGACCGGGCCTTCCTGGCCGAGGTGGCGCTCGAGATGGGCCTCTGCGGCAGCGAGGACGAGGTGGCCGCGCTCCTCGACGCCACGGAGGCGCGGGCCGAGGCGGACGCGCTCGACAGGCGGGCCAAGGAGCTCGTCGGCATCACGGCGGTGCCGAGCTACGTCGTCCAGGGCCGGTACAGGGTGGGCGGGCAGCAGCCGTCTGAGATGTTCATGCGGCTGTTTGACCGGATCAGGCTTGAGGGGGCGGGTGGGCAGTGAGTGAGTGAAGTTGTAGTGTATGTATGTGTGTGTGTGATGAGATTTCCTATCAGGGGGGAGGGGGGCATGGCGCTGTGAGGATGCTGCGCTTTGGTTTTTCTTGATTGGCTTGGCCAACTTTATTGTGTGGAACAGCTCTTCAAGATGGCATCAACTCTGGGCTGGCTTTTCCTGGTCAGATCAGGTTTTGGCAGGTCGGAAGGGTCGCATACCATTGTGTTGCTATTGGGCATTCTGAGCTTAATCCACCCACATTTGAGGCAAAAGCCGAGCCTTGACCAAGAATGAGCAGGACTGATTTGTGATCACGATGTCACAGCCATCGGAATTGCCTCAGCATTTTTATTGATGATTAGTATTGAGTATGCTCGATAACGTGAGCCCCCTGAATATCCGCGGAAATTGCTTTCCCTTCCCGAAAAAGACTCGCATCAAAAACTCCCTGGAACTTGTGGTCCTCGTTCCACCGATGCTCAGTGCCCGTACGCCAATAAGTGGCCGACGTTTCAAACAATCTGTCGAGGGCCTCCTCCAGATCTACCGTTCGCCCGCTTTTTTTATTCTCTTTTCATTTCAAATGACTCCAGTACGCCGTAGATGATGCACGCAACAAAAAGGTCAACCGATACTACCTCACTTCTTACCTCGGGCGCGGGAAGAACAGTCTTATTTCTTCTTGTTGCCGTCGTCGAAGAGACCCATGAGATGCGTGTTGGTGAGGTTCTTGGGCCGCGTAGAGGCCCTCTTCTTCTTCTTCTCAACCTTGGCCGCCACCACCTTGAGGCGGGGGTCCTCGCTCGTGGGCTTCTGGCCGACCTGGGTGAGCAGGCGGTTGATGTCCTCGACGGGCGGCACCGACACCTTGTGCCACAGGTTCTGGAACACGGGGTCGACCTCGTTCCAGAGGCTCTGGTCGTCGCTCCACACGTAGCGCGGGTGGTTGTCCTTCTTAGTGCGAACCACCAGCACCTTGTGGTCCCGCTCGAGCTCGGTCAGGGCCTGGTACAGCTTCTCCTTAGGCCAGCCGTCCTCGAGGTCCTTGACCTGCACGTACATGGCGTCCGTCTTCTTCTGCAGGTACGCCAGCAGGCTCTCCTTGCTGCGCACGCCCGGGATCAGCGGGTTGTGCACGTAGGTGCCGCTGTCCCACCGCTGCTCGGTGGCGTTGGCGTCGGGGATCCAGCGCACGCGCGGGTTGCGCCTCAGGATCTCGGCCAGCTCGTTCTGTTCCTTTTCGGAGTTGGGCCGCCGCGACATGTGGTCCATGATCTCGTAGATGCCCAGCTCCTTGTCCTTCTCCTTGAGGTGGTGCACGGCGTAGACCATCTGCGTGCCCAGCTCCATGCCCGTGCCCGTGAGCGTGGGCTGCGAGAAGATGTCGGCGCCATCGGCGGGCCGCGACTTGTTCTTCTTGGTCGGCGTGCTGCCGGCGAGAGCGCTGCTCGTAGATGCGACCGACGGAGACGGAGAAGGAGGTGCGAGGGCGGCCTTCTTGGACGGACCCGTGAGGTCGACGACGGTAGGGCCGCTCTTGGCCGCGGCCGACGCAGCTCGCTGGCGCTCGAGGAAGGACATGGTGACGAGATGACAGAAGAGCTGGGTCACTGTCGAGGGGTTGTGGTTGAGTCGCGCGCCGACAACGTCAACGCCGCAATGTGGAGGAAGAAGAAGAAGGGGTGGGATTTCGTAAGGCTGAGACAAAGCGCTCCAGGCCCCCAAAGTGACTGGCTGATTACGGCGTGGAAATTGATAAGGAAGTGGGCTGTGCTAGCTCGGCTGTTGGGTGGGCTGTGGGTAGCGGGTGTTGGCAGCTTTGGAGATCGACAAAGATTGGCGACGGCCAGCTCGATAGCTTTACGGAAAGCTCATGACCTTTTGTAAGTGATGGTTTTACTGGGTCTTTAGATTTCTCTACAGCATGTACGTGATGTGGTATAATTCGCGGGTCAAAGACGGGCACGTATTGATTGTATTAGCAGCAAATTAGGACTATTTGAGAACCAGGTCCGCCATTTGTAACATGCAAACCACCGTGCATAAGTTTTGATATATTCTTCAACCGAGGTACCAAAAGACCACATATATGAGTTAAGGAAAGGTCTAGTCGAGAAAACAATCATCGTTGAGGAACCACCATCACCGCGGAAACCCGCGGAAACGCATGGTGCGGATATGTCAAACCATTCCCGGCGCACATTGAATAGCCGATCCCAAAATGCACCTGATGAACTCGGGCTTGAGAAGAAAGCCCTCGGCAAAAGGTTGAAATGTCAAAAAGGTCGAGGCTGGATTCTGTCTACCTGCAAAGACAAATCGAAATAACGGAGTATGTGTAAGGCAAACACCACCAGTGAAACCATGTCCCATCCAGTATTGGCACGAACCCCAGCGGCAGCACTTCGTGCCCGAGAACCCTTTACACCGCCAGCACCCCTCCAGCTCGCATCCCTTCTAGGCCTGGCCTGCCTGCTGCTGCTGCTGGGCCTGGAGGTATTGGTAGGCGAAGTAGGCAGCAGCGCCACCGATGAGCACGATGGCGTACACACCGATGCCGAGGCCGGTGGCATCGCCCGTCGTCGCGGGGGTGACGGCACCTGGCTTGGGGGCCTTGGGGGTCGGGTCTCCGGGCTGCGGGAAGCAATCAATCGTCAGCAGGTGATCGAACCTGACTCGGAGGGGACCTCGCGCCCTGTCCCGTCTCCCAATTGGACATCCGGGGCGTTGGGGACCGTGCAACATACCTGTCTCTTCAGCTCGCCCGCGTAGAGCTGCTCAAGTGTCTCCCGCGCCTCGTCGCTGTGGCCGACGTCCTCGAAGGCCTCGGTTGCGTCTTGTCCGGCGACGTCCAGCATGACCTCCTCACCACCGCTGTGTCGCGCGCGAGCATGTGTCAGTTTGAGCTTGCCGGTGGTGCCGAGGTATTGGGGGGTCGGGGAAGTGCCGGCATTCGAGGCGCGGGCAACATTGGACGGCAGAACTTACGGGTGCTCGTCTACGAACTTTGCGCAGTCGTAGACCTTGTCGTGGATGACAACGAACAGGTCCTTCTTGGTGTTGTGCTCAGCAACATCTTGGTAGGTGAACTCCTTGGCCGACATTTTGGCTGGTTGTGTGGTGGTGCCTGCTGGGGGTAGGAGAAAGTTCGGGCAGTTTCGTCGAGATCGGGGTCAAGACCAGTAGAGAGAAACTCGACACGGTGAGTGTTGCGACGGACAAGCAGCAAAAGGGGTTGGAGAAGAACGCCAATGGGAAGGCCCGGAGGAGATGCGTCGACGACAGACTGCAGGGAGGAAAGAAAACTCGAGGACGGTGAGGTGGATTAGGCCGACTAGTCACGGACGGGAATGGGGAATCGAAAGATAATGTACGCTCTGCTTCCCGGAGTGCTCAACTCTGTCTCCCGGCGGGGACGGAACGGAAACTATCACCGTTTTGACCACCTCTCGAGCAGCGGGAGATGGGGCTGTTCGCAATCCGGCAGCCAGCTCGGCCAGCCTGGCCAGTGGGAAAAGGGTCCGCCCTGCCAACGCTGGAGCCCGAGCTTAACAAATGGGAACTGTGAGCTGTCCACAGGCCGGGGACCCTGGGGCTCCCCACTGCTGCACCTCGCTCCCGGAGATCAAATCAAGCCACGCTGGTTGGCCAGGGCGGCCGACTCGTCAACCTGTCTTATCCAGAACGTAACAGTACTGTGCCGTCAGGCCGTTTGGCACCGACAATCCACCGTTTGCGCACAAGATCCCCACAGGAGCTCCTCCGTCGCGGCAGCGGCACTTTGTTGAGACCCCGAGGCTGACGGGGCCGATGACAATCGCCGTCCCCCAAGCACCGTCGCCCGCCGCGGCTGACATATGTACTACCAGCTTACAACATAATAACACCAGCCCCGAAGACACCTTTCGCAATTTCAAAACTTCGAAACGCAGGCAATAATGAGTCGTGAAACTGAGCAGTCGAATTCGGGATCGTATTCGTATCACACCATCTGCCTGAATACTGACGCAGCACCTGTCAGCGTCGCAATTCTACCCCATGCCGCTCTCGCCTGTGGTGCTCTCTATAGTTATGGTGCCTATGGCAGGACTACGAAATTCACATGCTTACTCCAGCTTGCGCAAAAGAACAATGCATGCTGAAGGCGCCAAAGTCCCTAGGCCCAGCCTTGAATATCAAGAATGCCGATTCCAAAAATCCCATGCTGGGCCTAGGGGTCGAGACACGACTGTGTACAGCTCAACAGCTCCACACTCACCGCCTGGAGCTGCCGCCGCCAATGTCCTGTCCTAACCGGTAGCTGGCGACCTTGTCCCACTCAATCTTCTGTCTCGTCACCGGCAGCTGTCTCCTGAGGCTCTTGAATGCGCCCTCGCTCAGACTGGTGAATCCCTTGTTCAGTTCCTCCTGGTACTTCTTCTCCGCGGTGGAGATATCCTTGGCGATGGCGCTGCCGGTCCCCGACGAGGAGGCCGTGACCGCCTTGTTGGTCACGAGACGCACGTTACCGTCCTCGTAGTAATGGACATCGACCTTGATCGAGCCTTCTAGAGAGCTGTCGGATGGGTCGAAGATGTAGAGAGATCGCCATCGACCGTTCCTGTTCCCCATGAGCTTTCGTCCATTCCTAGCATTCGTGCGCGGGGAGGCAATTCTCACCAGAAGTTGTTGGGGCTATATTTGCTGGCTACGGTGATAATGGCCAGCTTCGAGTCATCCTCGATGGGGTACACTCCGTAGGCTGCGTTGGGGAAGTGTTCCTTGACATATGTGCCTAAGCTCTTCAAGGTTGACTTGCTGTGGGCCACGATGTATTAGCACACGGGCCTTCCACAGAAAGAGCAGCCAACACATACACGAGATCAGAGTGTGCGCTCTCGAGGGAGTGGCTCTGGGCACCACTGGCTTTCTGAGTCGCATGGTCGAATTCGAAGCTGGTGGAGCTCTCGACGTCGTAGTACCGGCCGTCTCCCAGTGAGTTGTGCGAGCTGACGATGACCGGCTCGCTGCTCCCCGGCAGCTTGGCTGTGATGAACTGCTCCTCGTTGTATTTCTGGAAGGCCGGCGCTAGCTCCTTCACGAGGCTGGGATCGGAGACGGTCAGGGCCTTGATGTCTGCATCGGAACGTTAGTGTCGGGACTCGCAGGGCGCATCCGAAGGCTTCAACTTGCCGGCTATGACATCTGAAAGCTTCAAGAGGTCAGCGGGATACCAATGGCGCCTGGGGACACGGTGAGACGTACCTCTCCTGGAGGGGCATCTCCAACGAAGGAGGACACCCACTCTAGACTCTCAGACATGGGCGGTGGAGGGTTAAACGGCGAAGCGGTAGGATGCGAGGTCAGTATTAGGCTTTGCAGCTACAACCAGAGTTGATGATGCGAACGGTATCTGAGCGGATGAGAGCTGTTATCGTTGGTGGGCGAGAGGTTGGTTTCAGGGGTAAGGACGTTGCTGCGTTGACGACACACACCCACCGTCGGTCCCCAGACCGCGCTTGACTCCTAGAAGTGGGGGTGCGCGTGTGGCGGGGTAGCCATTGGGCGGCCGGCCTATTCCTGGTGGGAACTCTTTCTTAAGCGGCTCCCAATTTCATCAGAGGCGAGCACAGCATTTGCGAGAAAGTTAGATACCTGCTGTGTCACATGAAAATCTTCAAATTTCTTTCCATTCTAGACAGTTTCATGTTTCTATTAATTTCTACGTCATCTCGTGTCGTGGTGCAGCCGTTGACTCGGCCTTCAAACACGCTCTTGCCCAGCAATACCAGCCCCCAGGCCGAGGAGCAAAGCCCAGGCGGTTGCTCTGGAGATGCTAATATTCCAAGACCTTTTTTATGTTGTCATACACCCCTGACAATTGTTAGCCACTTTTCCAGCCCAACTATTGGCTTGGTCTGCTTGGGAAGACAACTCACTCGCAACATCTGGCAGGTTGAACCTCTCGAAAACCAAGGGTGTGGGTGTACTCCAGCCAGCAACTCGTGCGACAGGCGCCTCCAGGCGGATAAACGTGGATGGGTCCTCTTGGATGGCTGCTGCCACCTCGGCGCCAACGCCAGCATTGACCATGGACTCGTGTACGACCATGCACCGCCCTGTCTTCTGGACGCTCTGGAAGACTGTCTCCTTGTCCCAAGGGTAAACAGTCCGCAGGTCGACTAGCTCGATGCTGATGCCCAGATCCTGCTCAGCCTGTTTGATGGCACTCTGACAGATGTACAGCGGCTGGCCATACGAGATGATGGTCAAATCATTGCCCTCTTTCACGACCTCGGCCTTGGACAATGGCAGCTCATACGGGGCAACAGGAACTTGCTCGACGGCTGCCCGGTACAGCACCTTCGGCTCCATGAAAATGCAAGGATCGTTGCTCCGGATTGCTGCCAACAGTAGTCCCTTCGCCTGCAACGGTGAGCGTGGAACAATTACTCGAAATCCCGGGATGTGAGTGAACAAGCTCTCTGGCGATTGTGTGTGATACAGAGCACCATGGCCCACCGCTCCACATGGCATGCGGACGGTCAGGCCCCCGACATGTCTTCCACATTCTCCGTCCCGATATCGATATTTGGCCGCCTCGTTGACCATCTGATCGAATGCCGGGAAGACGTAGTCCGCGAACTGAATCTCCGCGACAGGCCTCATACCCTCGGCAGCACATCCGATGGCGAAGCCCATGATGCCTTGCTCCGACAGAGGGGTGTTGAAGACGCGGTCGCCTCCGTACGTCTCGGCCAACTTCATGGAACAGCGGAAGACACCGCCAAATGCCACATCCTCGCCGAATAAGAGCACATTCTCATCCTCGGCCAATGCTATCGACAGAGCGTCGTTTATGGACTGAAACAGGTTCATCTTCTTGGTCGTACCCCCGCGAACCTCCGGCGGCAGCTCGGGGTTGTTGAGGGCCGACTGCGACGTGTGTGCCAGGAGAGGCGTTGTTGAATAGTCAATCGGTAGGTTGAGCTTCGCATTCGGAGGGTGCGTCGAGTATCTCCTCTGTGGGAGGTTGTTGTGGCTCGAGGGCGGCGGCTTGCAGCTTCGCGAGGGAGCCGCCGCCACAGTCGCAGCCCTCTTGAACAAGTGTCGAGGCAAGTGGCCCCTCATCGTGTCGAATGCCGCAGTAGCAAAGCAGCTCAAGTGATTTCACAGATATACTGACGCGTCAACACATGTAGAAGTGAGTGGCAAGTGGACACAGTCTTCTGGCATCTACCAAGAAGGATCGTGTCCGCCATTTCGGGCGGGATGACGGCGGCTCTGTGGTCGTTGGAGGTCGACGGTTCGGCAAACCGCGGTTCAAGATTCAATGGGGGTAGCGATCTGGGGTTTATGGCCTGGCCCCTGGAATCCCCAGACACCAGAGGTTCGGTCCTCCTCCCCTGGGGCACACCCTTGCACCTAGCAGTTGGGGAAGGTACGTACCGGGGTACCTGACCCAGCCTGACATGCGCGGAGCTCGGCACCTGCAGCATGACATGCACAGTGGATCCTGGCCTATCTTGGTGCTCCCAGCCTCTTTATATCCAAATGTTACCTGGGAGACCAGCCACCGGTAAACAGCACGAGGCATCGCTAGGCAAATCCCACAGTACTCCGTAGACAGTCAATCAATTTTATTTTCTGCATCCGCCTCCCTCCTGTCAGTCATCCGTGCTGTTCCACATTAGATCTGAGCTGTGTGTGTCATGCTGCAGGTGTTGCATGTGTTGATCTGCCACTGACAGTTTTGGTGGGCTGGCACTGCTACACACTACCTACCTTTACTGCTGTAGACCGTCCATCGACCTTCCCTCGGCTAACTGAGTCTCCGCACTTTTCTCGAGGAAACTTACTTAAGTACACACCACATACTTCAGGATCTGAGCTATGGCGCCAGAGCGGTCCTCCAGGCACCGCGAGTCTGGTGAGAGGAGACACAAGAGCCGCCACTCCAAGTCCCACCATCATGCCTCCGGTTCAGACGGCACAAGGTCTGGCAATAGCTCTCGCCAGGCCTTGTCCATGGATGCCCTAGCGGCACTGAACGACGCCAATACCCAAGGTCTCAATACTCGAGACGTGGACGAGGAGGCTGAGAGACGGCGGCGTCAGGAGCGTCAGGAGCGCCGGGAGAGGCGAAAACGCGAGCAGAGGGCCAGCGCGTCGAGGGATGAGTACCAAGCAGTCGAGCAGGACAGCCCACGAGGGCACCGGACACGGGCGTCCAGGTCCTCTCAGCCGCCACCGCCACGTTATGAGGAAAGAGACGTCGACGTGAACCACCGCAGAGACTCTCGAGACAGGAGGAAACATCGCTCCTCCAGGGCTCATGTGCCAGCACGAGACGATCGCCGGGAAGATGATGAGGATGAGGAGAGGTACCGACAGGAACGCAGGGAGCGCAAGCGGCAAAAGAGAGTGGTCGCCAGCGCTGCGCCGCCCGTGGAGGCCCAACCCAAGGCTGGTGGATTCTGGCATCATCTACGCGGCGGTGGAACGAATACCTCAAGCGGTTACTCAGGCTATGACGACAAAGAAGGCGCATACTCCGACGAACGACCGAAGAAACGCTTCTGGACCAGAAAGAGAATATGTAAGTTCGCCCCTGGGTTGCAATTGGCCACGTGACTGACATGATCAGTGATTGCTGCCGCATTATCATTCGCCGTTGTCCTCATTATCGTCATCGCTGCAGTGGTGGTGAGCAAGAAGAACAGCACCGGAGACGCTGGTTCTGGCTCCAGCTCAAGCTCCAGCTGCCTGACATGCAACCTGCCGGAGCAAGGCAGCGTTCCCAGCGGTGCTCCAGACTATCTAGATCCATTCCAGTGGTACGATACCATCGACTTCAACGTCACCTACACAGATGTCCTGGTCGGTGGCCTCCCCATCATGGGCCTAAATTCGACGTGGGACGACTCAAACGCGCCAAACGACGTCGTGCCAGCACTGAACAAGAAATGGGGTTCGTACACAAGCCGACCTGCTCGCGGCGTCAACCTGGGAGGCTGGCTCTCGCTTGAGCCTTGGATTACACCGGACATGTTCAATTACGACCAGAGCCTGGGGATCGTGGATGAATACAACCTCTGCAAGTACCTGGGCTCGAAGTGTGCCTCCACCCTGGAGAAGCACTACTCATCATTCGTCACCGAAGAGACCTTTGCCGAGATTGCGGATGCAGGCCTCGACCACGTCCGCATACCCTTCTCCTACTGGGCGGTCCAGACATACGACGACGACCCGTACCTTTTCCGCACGTCCTGGCGGTACCTCCTCCGCGGCATCGAGTGGGCCCGAAAGTACGGCCTCCGCATCAACCTCGACCTGCACGGCATCCCCGGGAGCCAGAACGGGTGGAACCACAGCGGGCGGCTAGGGCCGATCGGGTGGTTCAACGGGAGCAACAGCGCGCAGAACGTCCAGCGCTCCGTGGACGTGCACGACCGGCTGTCCAAGTTCTTCGGGCAGGAGCGGTACCAGAACATCATCTCGCACTACGGGCTGTGCAACGAGCCCAAGATGACAGTGATCTCCTCGGCCGAGGTCATGAACTGGACCGAGTCCGTGTACAGCATGGTGCGCGCCAACGGCGTCAAGAACGCCATCGTGGTGTTTGGCGACGGCTTCCGCGGGCTGGGCAACTGGCAGGGCGAGATGACGGGCTACGGGGACAACATGGCGCTCGACGTGCACCAGTACGTCATCTTCAACAACCAGCAGATCGTCTACAACCACACCGAGAAGGTCGAGTACGCGTGCCGGGGGTGGACGGAGCAGACCGAGACGTCCATGGACACGAGCACGGGGTTCGGCCCCACCCTGGTGGCCGAGTGGTCGCAGGCCGACACGGACTGCGCGCTGCACCTCAACAACGTCGGCTGGGGCAACCGCTGGACCGGCACCTACGACACGGGCAACGCGAGCGACCCCCTCCAGGCCCTGACCCCGCGCTGCCCGACCGAGGACGGCTCGTGCTCGTGCGCCAGCGCAAACTCGGACCCGAGCGCCTACAGCGACGACTACAAGCAGTTCCTGCTCTACTTTGCCGAGGCGCAGATGGACAGCTTCGAGAGGGGCTGGGGATGGTTCTACTGGACCTGGTGGACCAGCCAGGGCTCGTGGCAGTGGAGCTACAAGAGAGGGATGCAGGCCGGCATCCTGCCGAAGAAGGCCTACGACCGGACCTTCCACTGCAACTCGACACAGATACCGAATTGGTACCCATCTCTGCCCGAGACTTACTAGTCGACGGTAAGGCATGGGGGGAGTCGAGTTCCGGAGCGGCTTTTCTCGGTAGTGAGGCTCGTGATGGGATCAGGTTGTATATATGATTGATGATCGGGGTAGAAAGCGGTCTATGGTGTCTTTACAAGTCTTTGGCATTGCACACGGCGTCGACCATGGGGAAATGGCCTCATGGCTTTCAAGCTTCTCTACAGCATTCTGTACATAAACAATATCCTCAAGAGACAAACTTTAATTGTGAAATACGAGTAAATAATTTTCTCTTCGAACATTCAGCAGCCGCGTAAGTTGTTGATTCAACTGGGTCAATAATTTGTCGTACGTGCACATCTGGAATGCGCTCAGACGACAGCATGGTGACCACGAAGTCTCCATCAGAGTCAAGCAGGATGAGAAAAGTGTCCTGGGTCACTACCTACATTAGGTTATTAAATCCAAGGTCACAATGGTTGTAATCATATCCCGGAAAGATGCAGCACATCTCAGAAGTGTCCAAATGTTAAGCTTTTATATTTCTAAGTCATAAGTACTGCTTTTGCTAAGATATGAGTGATGATCACACTGAGTGCATCGTGCGCCCCTAGAGCATCTACGTCAGGATGGACCCGAGCCCGTCTACAAGCTTTTGACTGGCGTGGACCGGGCTCTGGACTCCCACCCGGGTGTGGCCAGCACATTTTGATGGTGGCAATACCTAGATCTGTTTCTGTCAGCCATGTGTCCAAGTATTTGCTTTAACAATGACTTAGAATGAAGAGGGTGGCGATATCAGTTCGTGGAGCCTCTGTCAAAGGCGGTTTCATCAAGGCATTTTGCTATGAAGACCGTCGTGATAAAATTTTATGATCATCATTTTGTCACAGGGGAAGGAGCGGCGAAGAGATTCGGTCACTCACGATTGTCAACATGTCAACAGAGTTGAATGACGAATGCCCACCGAGCAATGAATATCACTGTTTTCTGGTGTCGTTGTTAGCGACCATCGAATCCGGTACATGCGAGAAAAGTGAAGTTGAGCCTGGTGTTCAGCAGTGACTGTGTCATCTGCGCTCGAAAGCTCTGACATATGCTTGTCATTGTTTTTTGTCAGGTCATCATTAAGGGGTAGAGAGTGGCTAGCTCTTGTTGTTGGGCGACGGGAAGACTGAGATAGATGGACCTACCAAATGGACCAGTCAAGAAACTCAGGCCGCAGCAATAGGTCTACCTGCTTCAGGAATGTCAGCAAGCTGTTTCTCGCAAGCATGGATACAAAAGATGCAATTTGGTGTCTCTGTCAGGAAATGCATGAATGGTAGGTTAAAAATGGTGTCTGCATCGGAAACCCGGATAAGACTCGTCATCTAAAATCATCAGGGAAACGGAGAAGGGTCTCAAAAGTGACAAAAAGTAGAAGCAAGAACGTACTGTCTTCGGTGAGTGCGAGTGACCAGGTCTCGGCAGCGCCCGGCGAACCCCAAGGAGTTCCCGGGCGGACGCGTAGCCAAGATCATCACCTGTCCCACGTTGGCCCATGGCCATTCACGCCGGACAGTGCCAGAGATCTGGGTTCCGACCATGTCAGCAAAGGTGAACGCTTTGCGGTCGTCTCAGCCCGTGTAGTGTCGATTCAATTCAGTGGACGAGGTTTTCTAGGCCTGTCACAGAGATGGCATATCTGCTCATGAAAATATTTCGGAGCCCAGTGCCGTTTCATCAGGATGAATGTTGAGAAAGGACGGACGGATATGGTCGTACCATTCAAGCAATTGCAGTCGGGCCTGATATTCCTAGTCAGCACGTTGCGCATGAACGAGAGATCAAAAGAATAACAGATTCAAGATGATAATCAGAAACAGCCATTGTTGTCGTCAAAGAATTCTCAGTCGGTAATTCCAACTTGCCGAAGCAAAGTAAAATGTTCATCAGGTAAAAAATCGTTGGGAAAAGTAAAAGGTTGACATACCGTCTCGATGGAGGCCCGACGCAGGCAGAGTTAACGATCATGGAGGCATGTCGACATAGGAAAGAACTCGAGCACTGGCTTTCAAGAGGTTAGCTTGAGGTCGCAGAACTTGGCAGTGTGGTTGTTGAAGCGCAAGTCGTGCTGAAGTTCAGACTGACGTTACAATGTCGGTTTCATTCCTTTTAGGTCAAAGACTCTAGTTTGCGGTTTGAGTGTTGTCATCAGGAAGACGGCGGGGTGAAGAAGAAATGTGCTGGCTTACCTCGAGTTTTGCACGCGATGCGCGTGGTTGATGTTGGGAAAAGGAAGAGGTCAATTGCAGAGACTTTTTTTTCTTGCCGTTTTGAAGCAAGACGGCGGAGACTAAAAAGTGGCCCAAGCTCCAACGTCAAATTGCGGGGCGCTGGTCAGCTGAGTTGGCGTCTGGCCGCGACGACTCACCCGGCTGTCATTGCATCACTACGCCGCGCTTGAATCGCGTCACCCTCTGTGAAGCGTGAATCCGTTCTGAGGACCACAACGACATCACACAATCGACCATTATGCCTGAGATCGCAGAAGGTAAATCAGCTCGAGTCACAACGTCTATCGTATTCCGATCTTCTGCTAAATTACACAATTAGTCGCGAGGTGTGTGCACTTCCTCCGCCAGCACCTGGTTGGCAAGAGAATCTCCAAGGTTTCAGCTCCCGACGACAGCAATGTCTTCGGCAAGGCCGGCACGACCGGCTCAGCGTTTGAGAAGGCACTGAAAGGCCGTACTGTGAGTTGGCGAACTACTATGCCTTCAATGCAGATCAGGTCCTGAACCTCTCATACAGGTCCAGGCGGCCGGTACCCAAGGGAAATATTTCTGGCTTCAGCTTGATCAAGCTCCACACCCGGTGATGCATCTAGGGATGACCGGTAAGTGACAGGCAAGATCGTTCACCAGCCCAAGGGAATTCCTATTGACGGACAAAGGCTGGGTTCACATTCAGAATGATCGCACTGCGTACACCAATTACTACAAGAAAATGAACCCAGAGGAAGAACAGCAGTGGCCACCAAAATACTGGAAATTCCAGCTCGAGACTGAGGGCAGCCCAGCAGTTCGCGTAGCCTTTACCGATCCCAGACGGTAAGCACACTTTCAAGGCGCTCTCCAGCTCGAGGACGACAGACAGACTTGGTGTGAAGTCTACGCGCCCGTGATTCGACCTTCGTTTTTGGAACGGCGGCTGTGTAGCCCATCAAAACCCCTCTACTGTTTCTTGTTCATACATAATCACCGTGTACGCATGACTGATAGATTGTCTAGATTTGGACGAGTCCGCCTTGTAGACTGTCCCGGTGATCAAATTCGCAAGACTTCGCCTTTGGTGGAGAACGGGCCAGACCCGGTAGTCGACAAGGACGTATTTACGGAGCAGTATCTGAAGGAAAAGATGCGCAAGAAGCATGTGCCTCTCAAGGCTTTCATCTTGGACCAAGCAATGATCAGCGGTGTGGGCAACTGGGTCGCCGATGAGAGTCTATATCAGGCTAGGCTTCACCCGGAACAGTACTGCGACGACTTCACAGACGAGGAGATCAAGCGGCTTCACGATTCCATCACAAACGTCTGTCAGACAGCCTGTGACTTGCTCGCCGACTCGGACCAGTTCCCCGATGACTGGCTGTTCAACCACCGTTGGGGAAAGGGCAAAAAGACCGCAAGCGCACTTCCCAACGGAGAGAAACTGGCTTTCATCACGGTCGGGGGGCGTACGAGCTGCTACGCGCCGAGCCTCCAGAAGAAGACGGGTCTTGTCGCGCCGGGCATCAAAGAAGAGCCACTCGAGAACGGCGACTCGGAGGAGAAGCCGAAGAAGTCCAGGGCCAAGAAGGCGAAGGCACAGACACCAGATGTGGACCAAGAGCCTGTGAAGAAGACCAAGGCCAGGAAGTCCCAGGCCGAGACTGCAGATGATGACGATGACCAGCGGCCGCGGAAGAAGAGCAAGCTGAAGGATGATGACGTAAAGAAAGAGCCTTCGACTTCGAAGTCAAAGCCCAATAAGAAGACGAATGGATCCGCGGCGGAGAAGGACACAGGCAGACGGCGATCGGCAAGACTCAGCAGAGGTGCCTAGGAATCGGCTCGAGTCCCCGGCTGATCATAGACTTCCCCGAGAATGATGAGTATCACCGAATACCGAGGCGTGTCATAGTTCTGAGGTTGTTTTTCTGCCAATGCCAGGACAAGACATCAAGGAGATCTTGTAATCGTGTATCCGTGGCCTAGAGTTCGACATAGGATTTCTGTGTAAATCGGAGCTTGTGACCGAGGTTGGGCTGGGCTGGCTGAGTTTTGAGGTTCCTCACTTCTGAAATGCTGTTCTACCAGCTCAAGATATTATTGTCCATCGTGGTGCGAATTGCTACCTCTCCATGTGAGCAATCTTGCCCTTCCCCCTCTCTGTGGATGAATTCATAGTTCACATGTGAATTCATCCTCAAGTCCGACAAGCCCATGATCACATTTGTTCCGAACAAACATCTTTAGGCTCCATGTATGACACAATTGAACGTTGATATTGCCAGAACTTACGGTTCCGATGGAATGTCCGGTGGGAAGGTACCAAATTGGGCCATGAGATACATCTGATCCGCCTCATCTAACTTGGCATCATTCTCCGTTCCCTGAGCCAGCATACGGAAATCTGCGGTCGTCTTAGCCCTGCTTACTACATCGTCATCGGTATCAGCCACACTCACAGTCAATATAGTGCCCAGGCGTGGCAGTCATGTAGAGCTCAGCGTCCTCCGTGCCCGAAGCATTCTCGAAAGTGTGAATAGCCCGGGGAGGCACAACCATCAGGTCACCAGGCGAGACTAGGACCGGGTCAGCAAGTTGTTATCCCTCTCTTCCTTCAAGAGATGAACAGGGCCTCCGGGGGTAGCCACTTGCCGTCAATACTACCATCGGGAACGATGAACCGGACAGTGCCTAGACCACACACTCTACATCAGCAACAGCGCAAACCCCGATCACACGTCCCGGGCAATATCAGGGCCACCGCACCTTTCGTCACGAAGAACAGCTCGTCGTGGAAGCGGTGCCAGTGCATGGGCGGGCCCGAGACGCCGGGCGGGATCATCAGGAGCACCGCGCCAACACGGTTGTCCGTATGGGAGCCGTCCTCGAAGACATAGCAGGTGATGGGGCCGAGCGTGAGGACCTCGGCATCGTCCTTCCTGTAGAGCTTGACGGGCGCCGGGCCGCGGTTGGAGGGCATCCTGGGCCGGGGGGGGGGGCGTGCCAAGACGGCCGGTGGGCAAGCAAGGGGAGGGGGGTATTATTATGATTAGGAACTGAGGTTATTCTGAGCTGTTTTCAGTTGTACATTGTTTAGTCTTCTGAGCTTGCTCGATGATGTGCACGATATACGGGTGTAGTTGTCTCTCTCCTGATTGCATGGGAGTGTTTCGTCCGACCTCCCCTCGGCCCATGGCTACTTGCGCTTTGACTTGACAGCATTCCGCATATGTCTAGTGAGAGATGACGTCGTTCTTCTCACAGGTCTACCTGAACGTAATTCAGCATTGCTCGACGTTTCTTTGTTGATAATTGTATAGCTCCTTGGATCACGAGATGACCGCACATAGGTGCAGAAGGGCAAGTCTCAATAATCTTGGCCCGACCTATAAGTCCGGGATAACTTCGTTCCACTCACAGCAATCAACATATATGAAAGAGCAGATACCGGCATAGCTCTCAACAAGCGAAACCTTCGTGGTCGTATACCGAAGAGCGATTATGTCGTGACAAGGGGAAGCACGTGCTGATGAACAGGGGCTCTGCTCTCTCTTGTCCTCCTGGGAACGCCGGCATTGACGAGACGTTGGATCCGCGAGCAAGGCGCCCTCCCCAACCCAAACAAACCGACTCGTCGAGATCACCCCAGGAAAACTGGCGTGATTTTCGGGAGGTCGTGGAAGTCTGCTCAAATCCTATCCATAGGTGCAAGAGACCAAGGCAGCAGAAGCAGCTCTTTGTCCAGGACCCGTCGAATGGCTGAGCACCGTGAACTGCCGAAAAGTTCTAGGCCTGGCCAAAAGAAAAAAATGAGGCTCGCGAGCCCCTGGCTGCATGGCAGCTGGGCGGGCAGGCAGGAAGGCAGGCAGGAAGGCAAGCATTCATGCAGCGAGTGGCTGTCTCTCCAGTGACTGAACAGCCACGACAATTCTGGGAGAGTGGGTCAGCCGCCGCATCGGTGCACGATAGATGGCCATACGGCATTTGGTTCGCCACAAAGGCTGGCGCTTCTCTGCTCCGCATGTCTGTAGGAGATGCCAACACGACGGGCCCAAGAGCTTCCGCGACCGGATGGCGACCAATGGCTAGGGATAATACCCGACATGTCAGAAGAAAAGGAAGAGGCGACACAACATATCAAGGAAATTCAGGTCGTGTAGGCTTCCACGTAGATACACGATCCAGCCATCGGGTTCAGGCTCGTCGGAAGCAGCGACCCGAAAAGCCCCCGCTGGATATCCACCGTGATGTTGACACCGTCTCCGCTGCGAACTCTATCGGGGGGTGACAAGCCTGCCCCGGGGCTCAGCCCCTCGTGGAAGAATGACCTGGCACCATCGCCGTCTTCTGGGCCCCCGATTGACGCCGTCGGGGACTACGGACATCATCGTGGAGTTGATCGTCGCCGAGGGCATCTCTAGATTTCGGTAGGTGTTCACATGGCTGCGTTGGTGGACCCAAGAAATCGCCCAGACACAGTGGTAAAGGCTCTCTTTCAAGCGTGTATTCTGCTGCTCTGATAGAGATAGATGATGTGTCTATTTTAAAATCTGATCCGACATTCTGAGAGCACGGATGATGACGTACTCCGGCGTCAAGCATCGCCTGTGAAACCTGCCTCGCCATTTTGCATGCAAGAATCTAATCACGCGCGAAATGTGAGATGGGTATCGTTCGTGCCTAATAGCGCTATGCCTAAAAGCAAAAAAGAAATACGCCTGCGTGCAGCAGAGGGAACAACCGAAATGCTGAGCCCGAGCCCCCTAAATGAAACTCCTTGAATGCTGCTGTGCTGTGATGCCGGACTGCCTCAAAGCAGATGCGCCCGCTTGAACTCCAATGTTGTTGCCTTTATCTTTCCCTCTGAAGTCAACCTGCCCGAGCAGCCAAATTTGTAAAACAGTAACGCCGTTGTGAATGCTCCGTAAAAATATGATGACCTGCGTTGTTGTTGCCTTGTTTATCCAATCTGCGTGACACCGGCGCCGAGATAGTGTAAGAAAAGCCGAAGTAATGTAGGAATGGAGGCCTCGCGTCTCGTAGTGCTATTTGACGAACTTGTTCCAGAGGACATAGTCTGTGTCGTCTTACTCCTTCTGGTGTTGGAACCCAACCGAGTATCGGAACTCCTGGGTATCCCATTGTATCGGGACGATGGTGAGAATATTGACGAAGGGTCTGCCGTCCTTTTTGAAATTCGTAATCTCGGTCTGGTGCTCCTTATTGGCCTTGACAGCCTCGCGCATCCCCTTGATCGTCCTGTGGTCGATGTACTTGCGAGCCGAGTGCGGCTGGACGTTTCCCCCGGGAGCCTGCAGGAAGCGGCAGTTCTTCCCCTTGATGTCACTCATCCGGTAGCCTGTCATCTCCATGAAGGGGTCCGAGGCGTAGACGATGGGCGCGTCGGGCAGTGCCAGGTCGCAGACGAGGAGCGCGACGGAGCAGTCGATGGGGCCCAGGTCGATTTGCGGGTTGGGCCTGGCGAAGATGCGGAACAGGACTGTCATGACGTCCAGACCGCTCGGGGCATAGAGGCCGGGGTAGATCAGGGGATCAGAAGTATTGGAGTTCTCAGTGGCTTGTGCGACGTGTGCCTCCCTTGACTTCCCGTTCTGTGAGAATCGGTGCTGTAGACTCTTGTTAGTACACATGTTTCCTGTGATGGTTTGGCCAAGGTGCCATCAACGGAAGCCGCTAATCCTACCTCGAGGGCACATGATTCCCAGGGATTCATAGTTGTGGAATGGGAACCAGGGGTTGGAGGAGATGAGACTTGGTCACGGCGGCACAACATCTTCCAGTTCCTATGTAATGGAGTGAAAGTGTAGAGTAGAGAGTAGAGAAGAAAATGGCCCTCTAAAAGAGTCTACGGAGACATTGGGAATTATTGGATAGGCACTTGCCCAGTCGCGAGAGTAGTGCACGTAAGAGATCGAGATCACAGCAAAGGCCACAAGTACCCGCAACTCCGAGAGTTTGAGCACCAGATTAGTCTGGAGACGGAGATGGAGTGAGAGTGATCGTGGACCGGGCTAGAGCTTCGTCCAGCAATAGCGTAGGTGTGTTTGTGTGTGGGTGAGTGTACACGTGTGGGAGGCGGATGGGCAGCCGACGGGATGGGAAAGTCGAGCGGCAGTGGGCGAAATGGGTCCCGAAATGCGATCGCATTTCGATGGCTGGACGGCATCTGCCATGATCGCGGCAAGATCATGTAGGCCGAGCGATCGGGACCGTAGCAGCAAAACATGGAACAATCAGTATACCACGTACACGCTAACACACAGGCAAGGCCCCGTCTGCGAACCAAGCACCAAGCACCAAGCAGCCTAGCTCTCGGCCGAAATCGCCTTTTCCCACCGCATCCACTTTGTCGTCATTGCTCACTGCATTTGTGCTGTGCATGCGAGCAGGCGAGCTGCACACTGCTCCCAGAAGACACCATGCAGGGGGTGCTGTGAGCTGCCCATGTCTCGATGGACAAGTCTCTCAGATCCGTACCTGGGGAAACAAACCGCCGCGGAACGGCTGCCCGAGCATGCATTTACGGAATTAGTCAGGGCGGGAAAAGTGAGCTGATCTGGACGTCAGGTGCACAAAGCACTGACAGAGGCACGCAGGAATATCCCCTGGGCGGGTTGGCGGAAACGGATGGATTGACATCGTGGCCTTGCTGACGGGGGAGAGTCGATGGGTGACGATCGTCGTGGAGAGCAGACGTCGTTCAGATCTGGAGCTACTGCTGTAGCCTGCCTTCCTGGGCAACCGGGGCTGGGATCCAGAGGGGCGATCTGAAGGGACGGTCAGGTACAATAGTGGGGCAAATCGCCCCCAGAGACCACAGGGTTGTCAAGCACGATCGAGCATCAACGGCCGCCCACCGCCAGGCCTGCTGTCTCGCGAGGATACTCTGACACTCTGATATCTGCTGTTAGACGGTACACAAAATAAGCAAAACTCGCATCATCTGATCCAATCGAAGCCACATCTCAAAACCGTTCCGGCTGTCAGGGAAAGAAAGACACATTACTGCAAGTGAGCCGGGCGCCCAGCGGGCTGGATACATGTGGTTACTTGTTACTTGGGGTAGTGCGATTCGATACATGCCTCCCCACCAAAGCTAGTATGGCAGCCCAAGTCTCCACAGACGGGCTGCTGAGTCATTTGGTAACCGGGCTGCCCGCAGCTTTCCCCTGGCACATGTGGCACCTCCCCCTGTCTCTCGTCTCTGTGCGACTATTGTTGCTTTTCGCATCCCGCAGCAGTGCGACGCCAGAACCCCTCATTCTCGAACGGCCTTGAGGAGTTTATACTCCGTCGTGGGCGACCAGGCCCAAGCAATGAGGCTCAAATGGTACGTAGACGGCTTGCCGTCGTCACCCCACAGCTTCTCCTCAGCGATGTCATCGCCCCCTTCGGGCACCAGCTCGCTCAGCGCGGTCGTCCTAGCCTTGTCCCAGTCGGCTTCTCCCGGCTGGCTCTCGTCCACTAATGTGTTGGCGAGGCGCTTCCTGGCCTCGAGCTCGACATACATCTCAGCAAAGGTGGTGTCGACGCCCTTGGCTTGCTTCAGCAGCGGAAGCACCGTCTCCATTGTCTTCTTCCCAAGGATGGGCTTGAAGTCGCGCTGTTCGGACTTTGCCTTGGGGTATGTCTCCTTGAGCCACGTCTCAAACACGGCTTGGGCTGCCTTGATATCGTCTGTCTTCTTGGGATGGTGCTTCGCCCTGTTGAACATAGTATTGATGGTCTGACGCTGGTCTACGGTGTTTCCGGTCAGCGACTTGTACCCCACAGCACGGCAATATTTCCCAAACAGTCAGTCCTCAAGGGCATATCTCCATGGGACCGCGGCCGTCTCTCCGATTGAGCTCCAGATCCCCCGTACTGCGGCATATCCACGGTAAACCTGTGGATCTGTCCGAGTTGCCTTCCTCGGGGCATTCCGCACGGATAGTGGGACCATTAAAGATGCATACCACCTGGGCGGCCGCCGCCACGCGCAGGATAGTTCAACGGATCAAAGTATATGGCACGCGCACTTGACAGATTGAGGGGCCAATGAGAAGAGGAGCTTGCTTACAGGTAAGACTTCTCTTGGACACAAGCTCGATGGTCTTGTTTGCTGTCTCCACATCTTTGAAGCCCGTCCCCTTGAGTGTAGTCTCCGGATTATCATCGGTATCTGTTCCACGATAAGGGTCAGTAACCTTTCGAGCAGCGACATGAGGGTCGTGAAAATGTGAGCTTGGTATGCAAGTATATGCTTTCTTTGATTACGCGAACCTTGGGTCCACATGTGGAGGGAGCGACGGAAGACGCGTCCGTCTATGTGATAGACCATACTTACACAGATGGGACTGCTTCGGGTCTTTGGAGGACTGGGCTTCCTTCTCATCCTTCTTGGAGACATCCTTCTTGCCCTTCTTGGAGAGCGGGTCCGCCCTGTTGTTCTGCTTCTTTGAGGTTGCTTTGGCCATCTTCTTGACACTGAGCAGTGTTGCTGAGGCTGGTATGCGTGGAGGTTAGGTAAAGCTGTGGCTGAGAACAAATGTTTTCAATGCTGCTCTGCCCAGCTCATATAGAACGGTTCTACTGGTGGCACCTGGCAAGGCAGCGGGTCGCTTGAAAGCGGTCAATGGCCTTCTATTATGATTATGAGAGGCCCCTGGCGTTTAGCTTGCAGGGTACGGCAGCACTTCTTGGTTATGAATGGACCGGTGTCTCTTGATGCCCACAAACGAGCCTGTTGCAGTTTCAACAAAGGCTGCTTTGATTAGCTGCCCGTAGCTATGGCTGGAGGCCTGATGTCATCGCCATATCAACCCCTGAAAGCTGTCCAGGTACTGGTGGGCAGGGAGCCAGGGAGCTCCAGCCCGCAGGGTTCAGACACGCGCTGCAACCCAATCCAACGCGCCAGCCGACGCGCTTCGCGGGGCTTGAAAGTACCCCATGCCATCGATCAGCCTAAACTTATCAGAGAAACATCGCGACACTTGTGATTTGAGGCGTCAAATCACCAACCAATTCGTACCGTTCTGCCAGCTTCATCTCCTCATCGACGAAATATCCCATTTGCGACAATACTAGGAGGAAGACGCGCAACCGAAAAAAAAAACCAAAACCAATTCTCGCAGCCGACCAGCCCAACTCCCATCCCACCGATTCAGACCTCACAATGCTGGGCTCTCAGCGACGCGCCCCGCGCAGCTCTGCGAACCACCGGACGCGACAGCCCCGACCCGACCAGCATGACTCCCTGGACCTCCCGCCGTACGAGCCGCCGACATGCCCCCTCTCGGAAGAAGTCAAGCGGCAGCTGAACGAATTCTGCACGGGCCGCACCAACGACAGTTACGAGAAGCAGATAGCCGAGTCAATGGCGCTCCTCAGCAAGAGCGCATACGGAATTAACGAGCGGGTGACCAACCGCAAGAGGGTAGCCGCGCAGATCGCCGCGAGGGCCGCGAAGAGGAAGCACGGCGCCGACGACGGCGAGGGCGACGCCGAGGCTGCGGCTGCTGAGAGGGCGGAGGGCGCGGTGCGGGAGCTGGAGGAGGAGGCGCTCGGCCTGGCCACGCGGGTCGAGGAGGCCATGCGGGAGGCGCTCGACATGCAGGCCGCGCTGGAGGACGAGAAGAGCACCCTGCGGAACCTGCCGGCGCTGGTGGCGGCGCGGCAGCAGGGCGTGGCGGAGCAGGCACAGCAGGAGCGGGATGCCGAGGGCGGGGACGCCGACGCCCCCGAGGTCCCCGGGGTCCCCATACTCCACGTCCTCAAGGAGGCGCGCGACGCCCAGGCTGCAGAGTACGACGGGCTGACCCCATACGACAAGTACGCCGTCAACAACAAGTACATCGACTTCAGGCAGTCGTGGCACGAGGGGCTGTACCAGAACCCGGACGACATCCCGCTGCCCGACGCCACGAGGTGGTTCGACCGGGACGGGCGGCCGCGGCTCGAGGCGCGCCGGGACGAGCAGGGCGGGGCCGACGAGGACGATGAGCAGGGCGGCGGCGAGGAGGAGGAGGACGACGAGATACAGATCGCGCGCGAGAAGAGGTCCTTCAGGTGCCCGCTGTCGCTGGCGGTGATTAAGGAGCCCTCCACGTGCAGGCTGTGCAAGCACTCGTTTGAGAAGAGCGCCATCACCGAGTACATCAAGGGGGGCAACGGCAGGGGCCGGGTGGCTCAGTGCCCCGTGCCCGGGTGCCACGTACAGGTGAGTCCGCGCTGGGTCGCTACAACCATATTTTGCCCCGAGGGGAGTGACTGACTGACATGCTTCGCCAGGCCATGACGCTCGAGGACCTTTACTTCGACGACGCGTTATTGCGCAGGATCAAGCGTGCCGAACAGGCTGAGAGGGAAGCGGAGGCGCGGTCCTCGGATCAGGAGGACGACGAGCCCGAAGATGACAACGAGGAGGGGGTGTCGCGTATCAGCCGTGCCAGCCGCGCGAGCACGGCCAAGAGGGTCAAGGCCGAGCGTTACGGAGGCGGCGGTGATGAAGTTGTTGATGATGAAGGTTCAGCTTAAGGGGCGCGGGGGATACTTGGAACTATACCTTGTCTTTTGACGGAGACCACAATATAATGATACCCAACCTATTTTGAACGAAGCTGGTGCTCTGGTGCTGTCCTTGCCATATCCTCTACTGCACAAAGAAGTATAGGATGCTAGATGCCAGGTCACTGGGTATATTGATAAAGACAGCTCGTCACCTTCCAATCACCAAGACAATCGTAGCTGCCTTTCCTGCATCTGGATACATGTCAAGTCACATTACAGCCCTTTGTAAGCTGCTGATTGCAATGTGAGAGATGTTTCATTTTGTGTATTTTTTTTCCCATCCGAAATTTCACCTATCGTACATGCTTGTTGACTCTGCATGTAGGGTGTGAGTAGTGGATATTTTGATAAAAGTTCGGATGCATATTTCAACTTAAGCCCATAACGATTGAAAGAAATCCTCTGCCTGACTCCAAGCTATGCTCCCAATGTAGACCAGACCAATCGTATCGCCCGGACTATCCCATGTCTGACTCCGAACTTCACTTTTCTCTAGACTGGGAAGCCTAACAGACCCCAAAGTTGCAGGTGCTTCTTTTGGGATTACTTCCTCGGCTCCAGACTTTCCACTTGATACTCCCCTCCGGTCAACCAGACGACCCGACAGTCGAGCGCCGCCATATCACCAAAGCCGCAATGGCGGCGCAAGCGGCCGCCCCCAGCGCAACATACAGACTCGTCATGTCCGGGGGCGGCTCCTCGCTCTTGGGGAAGCCGGAGCTGGGGTTCGTGGCCGCCTCGGCCAGGGCGACGAAGAGCTCGCTGATGCTCTCCCACGTGACGCTCACGTGGAGCGGCGTGGGCATCATCAGGCCGTGGGTGTAGGCGTCGGGCTGCATCTCGCAGCGCTGCGTGGTCTTGTCCTTGTCGGCCTTGAGGGCCACGTATATGGAGGGCAGCTCGTCGAGGTGCGGGAACTTCTGGCGGAGCTCGACGATGTGCGAGAACGAGTCCGGGTCCGACGAGTCGTACGTGTAGCACAGGAGGTCGCAGGCGTCGAGCTTGGCGCGGTTCTCGAGGATGGCGGGCTCGAGCTCGCCGAGCTCCTCGAGGATGAGGTAGCATTGCTTCCCGCCCTGGAGCTCGACACTGTTGACGGCCCGCCTGGGCTTGATGGTTGGACGGTGGAGTGCGTCAAAGGGCCGGCTTAGGAAGGCATCCATGAGAGATGACTTCCCCGCCCCTGATGCACCGAGAACATAACATAGCACAACACCTCGCTCGACCCGGCCCGGTCGCCTCCTACGCTTCCGTGCCTTGGTCACCTTCAGTGCGCTAGTGATCGACTCCTTGGGATTCGAGGCCTCGAAGCCAAGATAGGCTAGGTACTCAAGTGTCGTCTTTGGCTCGAGGAACGTGGTCATGCTCCATTGTGCGAGCCAGCCCTGCAGCGTGATGTGTCCTGCTTCATTGCGGACAGTAGGCGAAGGAAAGGAAGCGTCAGTCCACGACTGGGGTAGGCCGGGTGTGGGGCGGAACAATGCCGCCAGTTCCTCGCTGTTGAGTCCTCCGTCGTTGTCCTTGTCGAACGCTATAAAAAGGTCCACAAAGAAGCGATAACCGGCAGGGCTAAGCTCCGACGACGCGTATTCAGGAACATCGAATTTCGGACGTAGGAAGTTATCCTCCAGACTGAGGCTGTCAGTGTAGTGATGCTTCCGCAAGATGATCCATATGGTCTCGTGCCGGCCCTTCTCGGCGTACATCCTGTTCAGGCGGAGGAAACCTTCCAAGTCTACGCCCTTTTCCAAGTTGGTGCCAGGCGACACTTTGCTGACAGTCAATTTGATGTTATCGAGGTCTTCCTGGGACAAGGGCCGCTCGAAAGACTTGGCCTGAAAGTCATGCATCTCCTGGTCATTGAGGTAGCCGTCCTGGTCCTTATCACTCAGGTAGAATATCCTCCGGAGCGCCGATGCGCAGGCAGGCTTGAGGTTGCCTTCCTTGTAGTCGAACAACGGTGCGATCGGGTGGGTGACGGCCTTCTGGCAGAGGAAGAAGACCTCGTTTACGTTGCGGTGCTCCCGGGCACTCGTCCTAATACAGGAGTCTATTTCACGGAATTCGTGCATCACTGGTAGTATCTCCTCGTCGACAACCTGGGCTGTGTTCCCATCTCCCGTCAGGTCCGACTTGTTCGCGCACAACACGACAGGGACATTGACACCGAGGGAGCGGAAGTAGGGCATCCAGAAGAGCGCCACCCTTTCATAGCTGTAGTGGTCGGAATAGACGAGGAGTATGACGTTGGACTTGCGGATCTCTTTCCGCAAGGTGTTGCGATCTTGTGGGCGGGCGGATGTGTCGACAATGGTCGTAGTAACGTTCTCGGGGGTCCCTATGCTCGGCGGGAGGGATATCTGGGGCAGGACGGCCTGTATGTGTGCAAAGGTAAGCGTGATTGCCGAGCAGACTGGGAGGCTCCGACACGGATAGCCCATGAGAGTCGTCGACTCTCACATACCTGGATCTTGTTGGAGACAAAGACATCCTTTACAAGCGATGCGATCAGGCTGGATTTCCCTGTCCCCTCGTCACCGCACACACAGATGCGCACTGATTGCCAGAAGTCAGAGAGTATTCATGTGGGGATTCGCCTTCGGGAGACGGACCTGTCGCCATGGCAGCTAAGGTGGCGGAGACGGCGGATGAGCTTCGAGGTGCTGCTCATGCCATTCCAGGTGGCGGATTGGCGGCGGCGTGGTGTGTTGCCGTAGACGACGAGCAATCAGAAACAGAATCGCGTATTCAGATGATGGACAGCCAGACTGGAACAGGGCGTGCTGTGTGGTAGGAGCGGAAGAGCAAGCAAGCAACGGATGGGGTGGTGGTGGTGGTGGGTGGGTTGAGGTGTGGAAAAGCTACCCACATTTGTCCACGTTGGGACTTGTACATAGTCAAAGGTGGTAGCTACCAGCAATTTCCCAGAGCTTCGCAGCCAACCACGAGCTGCTCAACTGGGGCGTGATGGCAGGTGACATTGCAATTTTGGTACCAATTCCTCTAGCTCTTCCTCCATTTCCCTCTTGCTTTCACTCGCGCGCAGAGAATGCACACTGGTTGGTGTCTACCGATGGATAGCTGCTACTTAGGTTTGTAGGCATTTTGTTGGACGTGTATGGTATCTACTCTAATGAAGCTCGTCGTCTCGCAGCCACTCGACGTGTTGAGCTCATTGCATGCACCCCAACCGCTGTGGCTGAAGTCGTGAGAGCCGCCATGCATGTTGTAGACCTGGATAGATATGTAGCCGCTTACGGTTCCTGCACTCATATGACCAAGACCGCGATGGATCTACGGCACAAAGATATGGGTCAACACATCTATGAATCTATACTGTATCTGGATGCTTAAAAGACCAGCGGATCTCTTGCGTGCAGCTTATTAGCAGGCCTCGACAAATCCCAGCAACCCCGTGGCCCTTCTCCAAGCTCCAAGCTTCCCCTCACTCCTCATATTTACCCCACAAGATCCATGTGGATGACAAGGCCGATAGGGCAATTGGCACTGCGCAGAGTAGGGATCACGTCCATTTCCCAAGGGTGATCCCCAGGATCAGGGGCTACCGACACGACGGGCCCAAAGGTCCAACTGGTCCCGAGGCCTAGTCTTTCTGCCTGCCATTCCGCCGGGAGAGCGCGAACGTCCTTCTTGTCGCTTCCATCCGTCCTCCCGCCTCGCCCATTGTAAATAGTTGTCGATACTTATTTACTCCTCCTCACTTGCCAGCGACCACCTCGAGCACGGCCAGAATCGTGAATGCGCAGCGCAATTGGTTTCTCGCCCGTCCGACATCCGTCCCCCTTCGGCCAGGAACGTCATCGTAATTGGCAGGTCAAATCAACTGCGCGCGCCCGACCAACTCGTCGACCTGTCAGACTCGTCCTGCCTCTGTCGTGCTGTGGCTGCCACACTGCTCCTCTTGTGCATACATACTTAGTCTATTACTGTATTCTTGGATCGATTCCACCAACAACCATCCGCCGCGGCGCGCACCGGCTCAGGCGACAGCATCCGAGGACTGCCTGTCGTTATATTACACGCCCACCTGGGTCCGCTCTTTGCATGGGGCTCAACCCATAGATAAACACACCACACCCTTGGAATACAAACACCCTGCCAAGGAAGCACCCAGTACCACCCTCAGGAGCTCACTCGTCCCACCGGCGCCATGTTGTGAGCCTATATCCCGTTTATTCTCCCTTCCTTGTCATTGCGCCCCCCCGTTCGCGAGCACCACAAAATGACCGACGTCTCGCTGATCACTGCCCTCAGCGTCCTACCTCCTCCCCCGCGGTATCCCACCCAGGCCGCATACAATGCCGCCGTCGGCGCTGGTCATATCCCGCCCATGATCGAGACCAATAATATTCTCTCAAACCCAGAGGACCACTTCCTGGTCGGAGAGGGTGAGCTCGTCCAAACCCCATTCTCGCACTCGCCCACCCGCGAACTTCTTCCCCAGCTTGCGCGCCCGAGGCTAAACCGGTGTGACATATCACAGGTACCTATGTCCTCAAGGAAGACCTGCACCTTGCGACTCCTCCTCCACACCCGTCCGAGGCGCCCGTCATCAACCCGAACCCACTCGCCACGAACCCCCAACCAGCCACCGCCGGGACGAGCGTGTCCCTGATCAACCTCGACGCCCGCCGCTCACCCTTCCAGTACAGGGGCATCACAGCGGCTAGCCTCGGGCAATCAAGTATACAAGAACACCCACATGAGGACAACTCGAGGGATCCGACCATTAGCGGTAGCGAGGGCCGGGCAAATTCCAGCGATGCGCCCTTATCATTAGGCTCGGCCCCGGCGTTCGGGGAGGGGACCGCCTTGCTCGTGGCGCCGAATTCAAAGGACGCCAATAAGCGGAAGAAACCCAAGAACAACATGACGAAAAGCAACTCTTCATTTATCAGCAGGGTAATCGTTAATGAGGCACTGAGCAAGAAGATTTCGGAGCGCCCGACAAACGGGGTTTATGCCTTTGCCAATATCAACCGCGCATTCCAATGGCTGGATATGTCGGCTACTAACAAGGTTCGTCTCTCCTGTCCTCTCGCTGAAGCAGGACTTGTGGGCTAGATGTGCGCTGACCATGCGCAGGCCGAGTATCTCACCAAAGTGCTCTTCACCAAGGCGCATTGTCTTTGCCATGATGTGAACCACATTACGAAGGGCCCAGGCCACATTGACGTGATCATGGGCTTCTCTACGGGCGAGATAATATGGTGGGAAGCCACCTCACAGCGATATGCACGTTTGAATAAGAATGTAGGGTTCCCGCCCGCCTGCTCATTCATATCCAAGCTGACGGCAACAGGGTGTTATAAACGGGACTCCCGTCTCCCAGATAAAATGGATACCAGGCTCAGAGAACCTTTTCTTGGCATCACATATGGACGGATCTCTGGTGGTCTACGACAAGGAGAAGGAGGATGCCATCTTTTCGTCAGAACAGGAGACCAGGGAGAACGGCGAGGTCGAAGCGACGAACGGCACAAACGGGGTCAACGCCTCTAGGGACGGCATCCAGGTCCAGAAGTCGGTCAACTCAAAGAACCAGAAGTTCAACCCCGTCGCAGCGTGGAAGCTCTCGAACCAGCGCATCAACGCCTTCTCCTTCTCACCAGATAACCGGCGGCTGGCTGTCGTGTCGGAGGACGGCTCGCTGAGGATCATCGACTACCTTAAGGAGGAGTAAGGAGCCCACTGCCGGCGCCCCGTGAGCCTTGTGTGTGTGTTAGCTGACCTAACCTTGCAGACTGCTTGATCACTTCCACTCCTACTACGGCGGACTCATCTCCGTCTGCTGGTCTCCAGACGGCAAGTACGTCCTCACCGGCGGGCAGGACGACCTCATCTCGATCTGGCACGTCCCCGAGGCCGTCCTCATCGCGCGGTGCCAGGGCCACCACTCATGGGTGACGTCCGTCGCCTTCGACCCGTGGCGATGCGACGATAAGAACTACCGCTTTGGCAGCGTCGGGGAGGACCGCCGGCTGTGCCTCTGGGACTTCAGCGTCGGCATGCTGCACCGGCCCAGGGCCGGGACCGGCGCCGGCGCGGCGTCGGTCCGCCAGCGCGGCTCGATCGCCTCTAGGCTGACTACGTCGCAACTCACACGCGCCGAGACACAGGGGACCTCAGCGAGCAGAGTGCGGTCCAACTCGGCCCTGTCTGCGAGTGGCGACGGGGAGGACGGCTTCACGGGGCCGCACGCCGTTGAGCCGAGGGCGAACACTGCGATATTGCCGCCTGTGTTGACAAAGGTTGTGGACGCGGATCCGTTGTGCTGGTTGGAGTTCACAGAGGAGGCCATTGTGACGAGCTGCAAGTCTGGTAAGTGAAATAGGCACCCGCCACCCCCCTTTCGTTCTGCCTCGTCTGTCCCATCCACCCGTCTCTGCTCAGCCCACTGACCCTCTCTTTCCCTCAAGGACACATCCGCACCTGGAACCGCCCTTCAGACTCGACGGCCCCGGTCGGTGAGACCTCGGCCAGTTGAGAAAGTGGGAAAATTTGTTGGGGGACGGCATCAGCATGAGAATCGGTCCGCCCAAAATCAAGTAGCAGGTTTCTTGGCTATGCCATATCCGCTATACCGCTCAGGGACATGTGAGACCGAGTTAATAGGGACTGTGAATCCAGGCACGAATCCCAGGCCTTGCATAACCACTACAAACAAAGCCTTTTTTCACATGCTTTTCTGACTTACGTTTCGTATCATGGCTCGGAGTGTGGCCGATAGAGTTGTCGCCGCTGTGCCTGGCCGTCCCCACCGAAGAGCTTCAGGTCCGCTCTGGTGCGATATCCCTTTGCGACGTGCATATGTGTGTGTGTGTGGATGTCTGCTTTTCGTTGGCAGGGCCCCCTTCCCGCGATGCCATGGCTCCGGTTCGAGCCGCAGTGTCCTACATGCGTTGATCATGGACCCACACCAGCTGGTCGAGAACGTTGCAGGTCTTTTGAGTCAAGACACGCCGGGCCTGTCGAGCTACCCAGCGGGCAAAGGCTCGCGGAATGTCGCCGAGGAACCTCCTTAGGGGGTGGTTCCTGATCGGCGCGAGTCCATATATCGATTGTGACAGCTACTGCAGCCCTCAGTGGACTGGAATTCTCTTTCTCCGACTCACCGAGTCCCTGAGTGTTTTACTGAGAGTTTGGGCCCAGAGGAGGGGGGCTCTTGCTCCTGCTCGAGCTCAGCTCCTGGAGCTGTGCTCGGAAACACGTGGGTCCTTTGTTCCTCGAAATGCCAGAGTGGGCCCCGGGAGATATCGCAATGGCAGATGGATCTCGTCCCGGCCACCCGACCCACAGCGGAAAAAGCAGACTGCAGCCTCCTGCAGCGGTCAATCTGGTCAGCGCCAGAGCAGAAGTGCATTGATTGATCCCAGCTCGGCCGTCCGGGATTGTACTCCTTGAGCATCGATCAAAAGGCCAAAAGGCGAGCGGGCAAAAATTTGGCATATGAGAAACTGTGATTGTACGTATGTGGATTGACAGTGCCGGATTCGTAAGTACCGAAGTCTTAGCGCGAGCAATCGGTCAAAGACAGAAGTCGTTGTATCTGTACACGCACACGGCGCTAACATGTCTTAAAAAAGTTCTAGGAGGATCGTTGAGCAGACGGTCTCAGCACTGACGCGCTCGTCATCGTGACAGATGAGTGTCGAGGTCCGGAACAAAGCCTTTTTCGCACGTCAAAAATAACTAGGAACAGGGATGACGCGTGAAATGTTCTGTTAGGCTTTGCTTAAGAGAGGCGCTGTTATCAGACTTTGGCGGCGGCAAAGCTTTTCGAGCCCCGAACATGTGAAAATAATGACAATGCATGGCCTGCTCATTTTATACAGTATCGCGCATGTGAGTCTTGTACGCATTCAGTGTCGGTTTGATCGACTGTGTAACTGTTTCCTGCACCGCTCATCACTGTAGTGACTGTAGTGAGACAAACGAATGCAAGCAAGATCTTGTGTGACCAGCAAGGCTGAGGACCGGCCCTGTCATGTACCCACTTACGCTCCCTTTGGGCTAGCCTCGATCTTTAGAGGATATACGACCGGCCGAGCCGTGAGGCCGTTGATAAGGAGTGATGGGAACGGTGGGCCCTGCCGGCCAAATAGAAAAAGCGACGGGTGTCGCTGGACCATCAATGCGGCGCAAGACCGGCGTCTCGTGGCGCTGATTGCTTAGTTTCCGATGCTCGGGGTTGCCTCGTAGTAAACCCGGATAGGCATACTGCCGACAAATCCTGAATCGCGACGGTGGCGGAAGGCTACGCTGCCTGTGGCTCCCGCGCCGTGAACAATCGACTCCGTAGCTTCGGCATGCCCAAGGGGGAAGTGGTCGACCTGGATGCCTGCCGATGTGCAAGCTGCACGTAAACCGAATGACATATGAAACTCGTCTGCTGAGGCCTGCAGCTGAGTCTGAAGGTCTCTAGGCAACCTGGTTCTGCTATCAAGAAATTAGCATGTGCCCTTGTGTTTTCCTTTTTCGGTAGATCTTGGAATCGTTCCGATTGACACAGGGGTCAGGTATCAGGGCCGGACTGGCAGTGGGCCTGGCCAGGGTCGGTCAATTAATCGTCGAATTCTGGCCGAGCCATCGGTTGTTTTGGGCGGTCTGGCGGTTCCCTCAAAACCTAGGGCGGAACGGTCAATGCTTGTCAGGCACAGGCGTTCGTCCTAATACTGATATGGCGCATCGTTTCGACCACCACTTAGATTTACTTGCGAGGTGCGTTTGATGTCGCTTTCTGCGCTGGCTTGGCTGGTTCCTTGCCCTCCATCGGCTGCACGCCACCCCTGCACGTGGTTGGTGGCGTGTTGTTCCCCCGAAGGAAAGTCATGCTATCCCATGCTTTTTTTTCCGGAGTGCGGCGCAGCTCCGGCCGTTTACAGCCCGCGCTGAGCGGATAGAGACCCCGCGATTATGGGATGCGGAGGTCTGCATTTTATATCAACTGCAAGAGGAGGTCCAAGTCGCAGGGAAAGATGGCTCGGGTGATTGGCACGGGTAGGCAGACAAGCCTGACAAGCAGGTTGTACTGCTGGAAAAGAGGGCCATCAGGCGAGAGCTCGTAGAGATCATGCCACTGCCCCGTGATGTGGGCATGGGACGACAGTGTGGCACCTTCTAGGCCCTCTGACCGGTGGTGACGAGTTACAGGCCAGATCTCGTGCAGCAGATGCTGTTTGGCATGCAGAGCCGTCGCCGATCACATCTGGGTAAACATGGGAGCTGTCGCCATGGTGCTCCCAGAGCGCATAGTCCCAGGGTTCGAGTTTGAGCATCTGGTATCGTGGAGACCTCCGAACTGCCGCGCGAACGCCGTGGCCCCGTCTTTCCGCCCGATTAAGCAGTCCCACGCTGCAACGTAGATCTGCCCTGGCAGCCTGGCAGACGGAAGGCCACCAATGAACTCATTCTGTGCATATGTACTGTACAACATGCACTGCACGGTCTGTAGTAGTGTGGTATTACTGACCAGAGTTAACTCGATTTAAGCCACCTGAGAGGGCGCAAGCGAGAGGACTGTTGCTCCGGCCGTACCGCGACAGACTGACGGCCTCTCGTATCGAGAATAGACGATGCAAGCGAAGGGAGGAGCGTTAAAAGGGAGGTCAGCTCGCGCCTAGATGTTCGCCCAGTCGTGGGGGCTTTTGGGGGTTGAGCGAGCCCACGGCCGGGGGCCAAGATCTTGACCAGCAGACCAAGGCTAATGGAAGCTTGAAGGAAGGACCATGGAAGGATTCCAGATAACGAAGAAACTGCAGGTTGATAGTGACGGGCTGGCCTGGGCTGGGCTCGACCCACTTTGCGAGCAAAGATGCACCTGTTGTACCTGTGTACATGCAGAGGTGGTGAGTCGTGGCAGCAAAGAACGGGAGGGCCGATCAGCAATCAGTTGTCGCCGTCATGGCCCGCCAGGGAGGCGAACGAGGGCTGGTCGGAGCTGTCACTGTGGGATTGTGGGATTCGTAGAGTACAACTCTTGTTTTCGTGAGCTGGGTCGGTATCAGGGTTCACGGCGGAAATGCGGAAGAGTCCGGAGATTCAGCGGGAAAAGATACTGCCTACCCATGACACTCGCGGTTCCAGTTGGAAGTTAACGAGAGCAAACCTGATACCGTATCTAGATTGCACCGACCCCGGCCGGTCTCACGCCCTCTCACACTCGCAAGACGACGACGGATGACGCCAGGAGTCAGTTCGTCGGTCAGTGCAGTGTCAGTCCCAAGTACTCGGTACATGCCAATCAGTCCATGTGTCCCACGCCCAGCCCTGGATTGAACCCTTTCGCCCTCTTGCATCATCCACCAAGGCATCGCAAGCCCACCCACACATCTCTGATACCATGAGTCCATGACTGCAACTGACACCGCCCCCGAGTAGACAGTCGCCCTCTCATGTTGGCCACTACACAACAGCCCGTGTTCATACCCACTGGGCGTACCCAGGTTAGTCAGTGTACATAACAGGTCGCAAAGCAGACTGCCTCTTTGTCGGTATTGGCCTCTTTGAGACTCTGATGCAGCCAGATTTTACCACAGTAATAAGGGTTTTGACGTGAGAAAGCCAGCGAGGGCGGAAGCAAGAAGAACGGGCGGGCGCGCGGCTGGCAGGGGAAGCCCCTCGAGTCGAAAGTGACTAGGATGCTTTCAGTGCGCAAGCATCCTTGTCGCTCTTGTTGACCCGGTATGTGGGACAAGCAACGGGCTGGAGGTCTCGCTTATTATTGTGACTGACCGGTGCTGGCCGCGGCCGTGTTGTACCGGTACCAGACCGTAGGCGTCCTTGGAGCAAAGATGCGTGCAGCAGGGCGTGTGCAGTGCATATGGGACCCAGCCCTGGGTTCCACGTCCCAGCCCAGCTCTGTGATCCATCCGATCGCCCTTTGTGTGTACATGTGCTGCTGCTGTCGGCCGGTCATCGCTCGTCTCATTAGGGGGCAATGACCAACAGGGCCCATGGTCCATGGCCCATGTGCGATATCTTTTCTACATGAAGAAACCTCTTGTCCATCCTGTCTCTTCGGATCCCACCCCATCATCCCCTTTCGCCAATCCCAAACATACACACTACTCCATCGCCGCTGGTCGTGGGGTGTTTTTCCGCATCTTTCGATACCGACCGTCTCGACTCGTCTCGTCACCCTGCCTGCCTGCCTGCCTGCCTCACACCCCCTTGTGCTGCCCTCGGCCGCCCACCAGATCAAGGGTCCAGTCCACTCAAGGCGCTATCTGGGTAATACCGTGCAGCAGTTATCATCACATCTCTGATACGGGGCCACTTACAGCACGCGCAAACGATTCATTCCCACTTCTGCCCGGTGTTACTACGCCCATTTACATTTTTTTCGCCTCACCAGTACCCACTTTGCTTCCATGATCTGCATCGGGTTCCTGGATTAAAAACAACCGACCCTGCCTGGCAGTCTCTCGCCCTTCCCACCCTTGGGCCATTGCGATTCTCATGCGCAAAGCAGCCACAGCTTGAGAATGCCCTCATTTAACCCTCTGGCCAACGTCACTGGGCGCAACGCCTATACGCTTTTTGAAATCAGACTCGACAACGACTTTTTGGTCTTTCGAGGCAACGACCATGAGTCCTCAGGGCAACTACTAAAGGGCACCGTCGTGCTGTGTCTGCCAGCAGCCCTGAAGGTAGACGATGTGCACCTGCGACTAGTTGGAACTGAAAGGTTGAAGTGAGTTTGTTTCCAGTGCTTCACCAGTCGCTCTCTACATCACCACTCCGTCGCCTCCCTTGAAACCCTACTTCACACCTCACACAAGCAGTTCCTTCTTCTAGAGAGCTTTCTCACTGACAGCCACACCAGCTGGACGGACGCACGGGTCACGCCAACGGGAATCTCAAATCAGAAGGTCGACCGCACCAACATCTTTTTCCAGCACAGATGGAAGCCTTTTGTGGGCGGCAGCTCGGGGAAGAGCACCCTGCTCGAGAAGGGGAACTACGAATGGCCCTTTGAGCTTATGCTGCCAGGAGACTTTTGCGAATCCGTCGAGGGGATGCCCGAGGCCAGCATCACCTACCACCTGAAGGCCACTGTGGCGCGCGGCAAGCTTGCTTACGACCTGCATGCGAAGAAGAGGGTGAGGATCATCCGGACATTAGAGTCCTCGGCCCTGGAGTTCCTGCACGCCATGAGCGTCGAGAACATCTGGCCAAACAAGGTCGAGTACAGCGTCGTGATCCCGACAAAGGCCATCGTATTCGGGAGCTCCATCCCGCTCGAGACGAGGTTCACGCCCTTGCTGAAGGGGTTGGAGATAGGGGATATCAACTGCAGGCTGATGGAGGTCCATGAGATCATGGTGACGACAATGCAAGGGCACAACATCCGAGAACACAAGAGGGAACGCGAGGTCGCACACTGGACGCTCACGGTAAATCGGGATGAGCACTGGAACGACATGATCGAGGATTCTGGCCAGGAGGGCTGGGTGCTGAACGCAAATCTCGATCTCCCGAGGAAGCTGGGCAAGTGCATGCAAGACACCAATGTGCACGGCATCAAAATAAGACACAAGTTGAAGATGGTGGTCGCGCTGCACAATCCAGACGGCCATGTGTCCGAGGTAAGTCACCTGCCAGCAGATGGAACTTGAACTCACAGACTGACCGTATCTCCCAGCTCCGCGCAACTCTCCCAGTGACAATATTCATATCACCGAACATGCCTCTTGACGACGAAGGGAATCTTGTGCGCCAGTCACCGGGCGAGACCACTCAGGTACAGCGCATGCACGGCATCGCGCCGCCGGGCTACGGCGAGCATGTTCTCGATCAACTCTACGACGAGGTTGACATGAACGGCCTGCACAGTGGCTTTCAAACACCGGCGATCCAGTCTGGCGTCAACACGCCATTCTACGCCCTTTCGCGGGCTGGCTCGGCCGAGAACCTGCACCAGATGGCAGGGATGGCAGTGCCTCCCGCAGCACTTAGCTCGCGGCTGCAGGATGTGTCTCTCAATGCGTCAGACAGGAGTCAATCGTACCACAGCCTTAGCGGGGCGACGACGGGCGGCGCGACAACGCCGCACTCGCAGCCACCCCCGCCCGACAGCAGCCACAACTCTCCACCACCCTCGGCGCCGCTGTCCAGGTCAAATAGCGGCGAGGACCAGTCTGGTATAAACACACCGGAACACATCGAGATGGAGAGCCTCAGCAAGGTGCCCAGCTACACGACGGCGATCAAGACGCCCGCGCGGCCCCTCAGCACAGGAGACAGCCTGAGTCTACCCGACTACGACTCCGTGGTGAGCGCGCCGACGACCCCGACAGTACAACACAGCATGTCGACGGTAAACCCCCTGGACTCGATCCCAGAAGCGGCCACCACCGAGACTATGAATCAGCCGCCACCGCGGCCTCGCCCGTCCAGGAGGCAGACCTCGTTGGGTTTCAGCAATTTGCTCCACCATCACCACTTCGGGGTCGAAGACGACGTCCGTCGGAGGCTGCACCTGCTGCAGGCTCGAGCCCAGCCCTACTAGGAGAAGGGTCTGGGGCGATTTCGTCGTCCGCCCAGCCAGTAGCTATGGTTTTCAAGCGGAGCCCCGAGACCTGTTTAGCAGAATGTCTTGGCTTCACGGGCGGTCGAACATTTATTTTGTCGTTTTGGCCAGCGTTAATGCAAGGATTACGAGCGCGATCATGAGAGTATAAGGACGTGATCACCACAAGGGAGCATGGATAAGGCATAATAGACAGTGTCCGCAAAGGACGGAGTTTTGGACATAGGGACCGTTTATACCCCAAAGCGCCTTGCTTTAGTAGATGGATAATAAATTCCAAGCATTCATCACACAACACAGCTCATAGTGGTCTGATTTCCCTGCGCAAGTGAACAGTGACCGAGAAGTATTGGACCAGGTCAGAGAACTTTGGCCGTGTCTCAGGTGTGTTGTATAAGGACAGGACTCACCTTACACCGACGTTACCCCGTTTGAACAAACCTCAGGAATCACATCTGACAGCCATGGACCGTTGTATTACTGCCACAACATGGGAAACGTCTGATCCCTCCACATGGCCCAAGACAATGCCTGGATCTAAACTCCAGCTAGCCAGCGCGATGCGACCGGCTGGTTACGTGGGGGCAGCTGCCACACCTGCCACCAGCGAACCTTGTCCTTGAGGCCCAACCATGCCTTTCCCGCATCGTCAGGCGACCTCAGGCAACCCTAGCAACCAGAAGGCGCAGGGCCTTTCCCCGAAAACCTTCGCACCCAGCAGCTGGCTCGCAGGAACTCGCAGCCCCGATACAGTATGGCGCCTGAGGCGATACGTGGTTCATGTGCGCTCCACCAAGCTTTTTGGTTTGGTCCGCGGCTGCCGCTATTGACCTGGGCTGCTGGGGTGCGGTCTCTCAAGGGCCAAGGAAGCCGTGTGTGGCTTTTCCGCACCGCGCTACATTACGTTGGCTACGTATGCACAAAAAAGAAACGCCGGTTATTAGGGGACTGCTACGTCATCGCCGTGATCGTCACCACCTAATCAAGGGGACACGGCAGACCGGGTGTTATATAGTCTTAGTCGGTCGATCGGTCGAAGCGACACCACCATTAATCTAGATTCCCTACAACACCATCGAACCGCTGCCAGTTTAAGGCAAAAAACATTCATAGGTGAGCCGATTATTGTCCCATGTCGTTCGTGCCCTGTGCTTGTAAGGCACCTGCAGGCAGCTCGAACCGGAGGCTCCGTGCGGCCCCCACACAAGGTTCATCAATCTCGTCTGTCGAGATCGTCACAGGGGTCTTGAGTGCTGCGTTGAGCCGGCCCCACTGGGGGGGTGGGCAGCTTGGCCCCTGAGCTCTACCGGTACTGTTGAGCTGTGCCGTGTCATGACTGTCCGATCAACAGTTTATCGCTCGACAGCCTCCTCTTTCAGCCTCAAGATCTGCTGGCGGTTGAAGCTTTTCACACATATACGTTGACTCCAGGTAAAGTTTAGATTGCGTGCTGACACTGGCTCTTAGTTTCTCGCGAACGAAGCCGTCCTCCCGCCTTAGATAGCTCGTCTCAGACCCGATAATCCACAATCAGACAACTGCATTCACGATGGCCGACGACATAAAGACGTTGCCCCAGAGGTCGGGCACTGTTATGACCAAGTCGAGCACTTTCAGCGAGTCCGCCGTCCCTGACACAGATCCCGGAACCGTGCGTAGCCCCATATCCTAATGTCTTCCGCGCCGACGCCAGTGCCCGACGGCTGACCGAGACCACAGACCGCTGGGCTGCTTGCCGAGCGTCTCCAAGCATGGAAGCATGCCGTGGGCTACCTTGAGGAGTACATGGGCTCTATTGAGAGGATCCACAAGGAACAGTCAAAGGAGTACGAGAAGGTCATGAAGACAATCTCCAAGCCGTTGCGCGAGGGCCACCACTTCGACCAGAATCTGGGTGGCGTTGCTGGCTTCTACGAGAACCTGCGTCAGAACACGCAGGCCCTGATCAACACCAACGCCGAGACCGAGAAGAGCATCAAGGGCTCCGTCCTCCCAATCCTGGACCGGCTCCACAAGGAGGTCAAGAACAAGGCCAAGGAGCTGGCGAGCGGCGCGCAGAAGGGTGCCAAGGAGGTCGAGAAGTCCCGAAACACTACTCAGAAGCACATCGAACTTCTCGGCCAGCACGCTGCATCCTTTGAGTCCACCGGCGGCAGGATGAACCCCTCGGAGGACCCCTATGTCATCCGGCGGGGTGTCCTGCACCGCCTGACCAAACAGGTCGTTGAGGAGAACAACCACCGCAATGATCTTATTGCAGTGCAGGCCAACTTCCAAGACTTCGAGGCCCACGTTATTCAAGTCCTTCAACAGGCCATGGAAGTGTTCAACCAGTTCGCCGGCGGGCAGGCCGAGAAGACTCGTGCGCTCTATGCCGATATGCTCGGTGCCGCCCAGAGGATCCCTCCGGACATGGAGTGGCAGGCATTCTCTCAGCGCAACGCTGACATCCTTGTGGACCCTCAAGACCCGCCCAGGACGGTCGAGGCCATCGAGTTCCCCAACCAGACCCATAGTTCGACCGAGCCGCTCATTGAAGGCAGCCTCGAGCGCAAATCGCGAAACAAGCTGTCCTGGGGATTCTCGACGGGCTACTATGTGGTGACGCCTTCCAAATTCTTGCACGAGTTCAAATCAGATGAGTAAGTTGTCTCCTGTTGTTTTTTTGCGGAGATTCTCTGGACGGATCCATGCTTTGGTTTTACCTCGCGATATCTACCTAGGGAACAAGATGCTAACTAGACCTGTCATAGCAATGCGGCCAAGGACCCAGTCCCAGAGCTTTCTATCTATCTTCCGGAGGCAACCATTGGAACCCCCAATGGAGAAAAGTTCAACATCAAGGGCAAGGACAAGTCCAAGAGCATGAGCAGCAAGCTCACGGGGCACTCTGAAATCTCCTTCAAGGCGCACACGGCGGCGGATGCCCAGCGGTGGTTTGAGGTGATTTCCAAGGTTGCGGGAGCAAATGCGTCCGTAGAAAGCACGCCCGCTAGTCCTGTTGTTGGTAGTGGGGATTCTCCGGTAATGAACGAGGCCCACGACCTGGAGGCAGAGAGGCCGGCAGAGGGATCAGCGGGAGCGGTTGGAACTAACGAGACGATTGAGCAGAAGCAGGAGCATGCCGGACAGACTTCGGGAATCACGGGCGAAGACACGGTTGCCAGCCCAACGGCTGTGTCGCCAACGGACACCAAGGGTAAGGAAGCTGCAGACCACCAACCAACCATCCCACCATCTGCGGCCAACACGACTGAGACAAAGGCAACTGCTCCAGCATCAGGAACTTAGAAAGTCATCAACGAGACAAAGACCACGGCGGCCAAGGTTGAAACGAAACCATGTTACGAGAGATGGGGAGACCCGAGAGACGAGTTGTTTGGCGGGGCGAAGGCCTGGGATAGTGAGGACTGCTGGCGATCGACGGACGGGAGAAAGGCTACGCTGACACTTGATGACGACGGAGACGTGTTCAATGATGCGAAGCTGAGCCACGCGCAGCCGTGGAGGTCGAGGTATCCAACCCCACGCGATCTGAAAGGGCAGCTGGCGAAGAGTTCGTCTTCATACGATAGGATTCAGGAGACGAGTTTCTGGTGGGAGGTATAAGTTGGATTACAAGCGGCGATGACAGAGTTACATTGGCCTTAATGACGGGCCGGGGGGGTTCTTTTGTGTTTCACACACCAACAATATTTAATGCTCATTCAGTTACACCACGGCAGGAGGTTTTGAACATCGGGTCCTGTCGTTTTTATCGATTCCCTTCTTCTCTCAACGAGTATACGCAGGACAAATTTAGCTCGCCCGACACAGACTTTTTCCACTTGGCTCGCCCGTGTGACGAGCTTCTGGCACGGGGTTCGACAATCCAAATGCTGACTGCAGCTGCAGGGTGCGCCGAGGTTTGGGGGCTGCGATTGCCGCATGGCCGCAAGGCCGCGTCCAGCAAGGCCCACATGGGGTTTGTCTTTTCTCTCCGAAGAACCCAAGTGCGCAGCAGTCTTGCATACCATCGCGCGTTTCGGGCGTGCTCGTCTTGCGCAGGGTCTCAGGATATGTCTACTTCTCGAGCCGCCGCCCCATGTTTCATAATCAGCCTCCACAAGGCTGTGGTGAGAAAGTAGTCTTGTGTGTCTTGTCTACCCGAGGATCATGATACAAAAACGCCATTCGTGCATGGCCAGGCTGAGCCCCAAAGGAAAGAAAACACACGCGGCCACTGGGCCCAGACGATAATATTTCCCCGCTTTGGCTGAAGCCTGGCTTGCCGATGAATCCTTCGAGAACCCCTCCACCGCCAGCCGAAGGGTGCTTGCTGCTGCTATTCAAGGCAAACGAGGCGGTAGGCTCTGAGGGGTTTTCCCACAGCCAGTATTCGCCCAGGTCAAGCCACTTTGCCTAAAGAGGCCCACCTTGGTGGCAGGCCGGTGAGCAGAACAGCCCGCGCGGAGGAGGAGGGGTGTGTGAGTTGCCCTCCCCAAGGTGTACAGTCAGGCCCGGCCCACCCCAGGGCGCCTGTTCTGATCGAGACCCAAGCCCTGGGCGACTTCGACGCCCGAGGCCAGCCACCCACCCATCATGCCAGATAGATGGCAGCGTTACATGTAGAATGTCTGAGATGCCTGGAGGCTCTTGCCCAACTGACCAACCAGGCCCGCCCGGGCTGTTGGTGGGTGGGCATATCCCATAGCCGACACGCGTGGGTTGTGCGGGTTGCGGGTGGCGTGTCGAACTGGATACTACGCAGTTCGCGCCGTACGGGCGCCTACCCTCGGACCTTGGCTGTTGCTTACACCCTGCGTCTCTAATTCTCAGCTTGTGGGACGGGCCGCGCTCCACCTGGACGCCTACTTTTGCGTGCTCATATCCTCTTCTGCTTGGGTGCCTAAAAAGGTTGCCAGACAATCCCACCCCTCGAGGCTCCCGGGTCTGGTCGGCCCACGATGCCAGACCGATTCCCTGTGGGCAGACTTTTGACTCATCGAGATTGCGAATGAAGCTTTACGTGGTCAAGAGCAGGGAATCCTGCTATCTTTTTGTAGACGTGGTCGTGCTCCCCTCCTCTACGGGGCGGGCGTGGGAGATCTTGGGACTGGGTCGAGCAGGACTCCCCAGCCTACCATGGCCAAGTGAGGCTCCAGGGACATGGGTTCGTAGACTTTGAGCGTGGAGGTTCCATTGGGTGCCTTATTATGTCCAGTTATCTATAGCACTGAGAGTATCCCACCTCGTCCCATCCCATCTTCCGTCCCCGAGAACGCCTTGCTGGGGCGCCCGTTCACCTCCATTCCCACTGGTACTTGTATGATGCCCATCCCGAGCCCTTCTTCCTTAAGCCCTGTCTCCCTGCTCCTATATCCAGAAGACATATATTGTCCGAGGCAAGAACACACCTGCCAGCCAAAACTAATGCCTCGCGCCGCCCGAGCCGGCCTCCCCCAGGCTGGACCACAGCTACCCAGGACCGGGGACCACGCTGTTCCGGCGTGAAGCCCGGGACAAACTCAGGGAAAGATGACCAAAGAATGGCTAAAGTACCGGACGACCATACTGGGTCTGTACAAGGATCAGAGCAAGACCCTCGACGAGGTGAGGCGGATAATGAAGGACGAGTATGGGTTCGAAGCATCGTGAGCAAAGATCCCCACTGACACTGCTCCCGCCCTAATCACTTCAAGTTGTGGCGCGTCTCTCGCTGACAGACATGCCCATCCCCCAGAGTCCGGGCCTACCGGTCTCGTTTTGACAAGTGGAGAGTTCACAAGTACAACTGCGCGCGCCGGAGGGCCGCGACGGTGACGGCGACGGGCGGCTACCAGCAGCAAGAAGGGTATCTGTGTCGAAGCCGGGACGTCCACGTCCCGACGCCGCACGCAGAGTGCCAGTTCATGCCCATGGCGAGACATTACTCTGCTCCAGACGTGCTGACGACCGAAAGGTAAGCTGTGCTTTACCCTCTGGCACCGTCTTGCGGTCCCGCGGTCCCGCGGTCCCTTCCCCCAGACTATCACTCCCTCGTCTGCGTATCCACTTGACTGATTCGCCCTCGTCGCCCGTTGCAGCGAGTTCCGCCCATACACACCCCAGGAGTCCTACACGCGTCCGGGGATCAAGGCCGAACCACACGTGGACAACGAAACCAGCCCAAGGATCCCAGCCGTAGGCGTAGAGTATCCCGGACAGGCGTACCGCTCATGGTTTGAGCCGCACAGCACGAGCATCGGGGACGATGCCACCCACCAGGCCCCAAAGGCAGGGGGCCTGTCCAGCCCGCCGGCGCGCCTCCTGTTCCTCAACAGCAACAGCAGCGGCATGCCCACCCGTGCGGACGACAGCAGCAACAACAACAACAGCCCCTACTACGCGACGGAGCAGCTCCACTGGGCCATGCAGGCCGTCCAGCCCCCGCTCCAGCAGCACGCCCTCGAGCACCTGCGGCAGTGCCTCCTCTGCAGGCCGGACGTGACCCGCGCCCTCCCGGGCGGCGGCGAGGCGCCCTTCGCCCGGCTGGCCGCCGCCTTCTGGCAGCAGCTGGCCTCGGACGGGACCCTGGGCGCCGAGCCCGTGTGGAAGCTGGCCTGCGAGTGCCTGCGGCAGTTCCTCGTCCTGGGCGCGGACCCGGACGTCCTCGTCGGCGACAGGCCCTTGCTGATGCGGATCCTCGAGCAGCCGCCCGGGACGACCAGGGCGTTCGGGCTCCTCTGGCCCTTCGTGTGGCGCCTCGCCGCCGAGGCCAGCCCGGTCAGCCACCACGGCCCCAACGCGCTCCATGCGCTGCTGATAATGATGGGGGACGGCGCGGGCCCGGCTGCTGCTGCTGTCGTCGCCCCCACCGAGGCATCCGCCCGGCTCCACCTGGCCAAGCTGCTCATCGCCCGCGTCGCGGCGGCAGGGCGCCTGGCGGACCGCAACGCCGCGGGTCTGACGGCCCTCCAGCAGTACGTCTACCACGGCGCGAGGCACGACGCCCCCGAGCACGTCCTGACCATCTGCGCCGAGCTCGTCCGGCACGAGGGCGGCGGCGGCACCACCACCACCGAGAGCGCCGTCGTCCCGCCGTCGTTCGCGGCCGACCTGCGCGCCGGGAAGCTGGCGCCGGGCCTGCAGGCCCAGCAGGACGACGCCTCGGCCGCCCGGCTGCTGCTGCCCTTCGTCTGGACCTCGGCGTGCCAGCAGAGCCTGGCAGGGGACGACGCCGCCGCCGACGAGCACCTGGGCGTCGTGCTCTGCTGCGTCGGCGGGCGGGTCGATGCTGAGGGGCTCCGGGCGCTGCTGCCGCGGCCGGTTGTGGCGCCGCCGCCTATGGCTCTTCCTAGTCCTGTTTCGCCTTTGCCTGTTTCGCCTAGGGGTGATGTGAAGTATGCTTGGTGATGGGCTTTCGGACTGGATGCCTGGGGTTGAAGAGATGAGGAGAGAGGCAAAAGGGGCGGATGGTGCAATGCAACAAGGCGCGGGAGGTCGGAGGGGGCAGTCGTTCGCTTATTGTTCGGTGGTGTGTTTTTCTGGCGGTTATTCTTCTTCGCTGTTTGTTTCTCTTTTCACAACAATGTGTTCCCTTTCCACAAAGCTGATTCAGCCAGCAAAGGCTGCGAACCCAGGATCACAGTACTGGGATAGACGCATCCCCAAGAACAAGATAAGGTCGGCAAAGATTCTTCAAAAGCATGTATAACAGACGAGCCTGTCTCGTTCATCAGCAGATCCTCAGTAACGCAAACTGAGCTTGGTTCCCTTTAGTATCAAAATCATGATTTCGTTATCTCCTCTACCTGAAGATCATCCCATGAGAACGCCTCTGGGCGGGGTCTTCACCCGACTATTAGCCATGCGACCTTCGAGATATGGACTTTCGACGGCCTATGGTGTCTGCTGATATTCTTCCCTGTGGTCTGTGCTGCGACGGTCATTTAATTCACCGTCGTCTTCATACGCCACTGTCAACGGCAGAAAGTATGAGGCCCATGGCATAGCTAAATTGAAGAGTTGCGTGAGTGGCCTTGTGGTGACGTTCACAGCGTGAACTCTACACCTTGTAAAAACAGAATCCCACATAGAACGACGCGGCCTCCATCTCCTCTGACGTGACCAGAAGATCGCCCCCGTGTCTCTGTCGAACACCCATCCGCTCGCTCAAGGGTCCCAGCGTAGGGTCATCCTTCTCAGTCTTCCATATGTCGGAGAAGGTCTTGTGGTACTGCAACTCGAGGTTGTAGTCTTCCGCAAGGGCTCGGAAGGCCTCCCACGGGACAACGTACTCGGGCACCTCCTCGACGGCCTCGTGCAGGAAGAAGTTGTACTTCCAACCAAAGGGGGGACGAAAGATGCCATCTTCTGGGGTCTTACCCGGGAACCTGACCCGGTAAATCTCGTTGCCCCACTCAGCAGTCGGCTCGGCCTCGCCTTCTTCCTTCTCCTCGCCCTCCTCAAGCTCGCCGTCTTCTTCGGCCTTGGGCTCCCCGCCATTCTTCTCGGCCTCTTCAGCCTTGGCCTTCTGCTTCTCGTTAAACTCCTTGACTTTCTCGCCGATGACGTCGGAGTTGGGAATGGTGCCAATCAAGCGGCCGCCTTTCTTCAACGAGCCGGCCACGTTCTTCAGCATCTGGCGCGCCTTTGCCTCGCTCTCAAATGCGTAGTGCATGCAGAACATCATGGAGACGACATCAAAGCCGCGCTCGCTGCTGATGTTGGACTGTGTGTATCCCACCTGCCGTACGACCTCGATGTCTTCGATCGTCTCGGCGAAACAGTCCTTGACGTGGAATCTCGCCTCGAACAACCGAGGCTGAGGACGTCGATAGCTTCCCCCGCGGCCGCCCCTCCCGCTGTGCCGGTCTCGCTGCGACATGCCTCTGTATCTTTCCTTTGCCTGGTCGATTGAGATGTCCGCCGGGTCGAGCCCCACATACAGCTCCACAGTCTGCGGCGCCTGCTGCCATTTGCCCAGGTCACCTCCCTTGCCGCAGCCGATGTCCAGAACCAGCAGATCCCGGCCGCTCGAGATACCCCTCTCGAATGCGCCTGGCGTGTGGTCCTCGTCGGGGGCGAACTTCTGTATGATGCAGCTCTTGATCCAATTGTTGAAGGAGCGCAGGCCCTTGATCCGGCTGTCGGTCTTGCGCCAGTCGCGGCCGCGCTCGGGGACTGCGTTGTAATGAGCGCGGACTACATCGTTGATGGCGGCGCGCTGCGTCTCGGCCTGGGAAGCGACGGCGTGCTGCTCGCGCTCACGCTCAATGGCGCGCTGGCGGAGCTCCTCGCGCTGAGACTCGTTGATGCGCGACCGCTGGCCGGGTCTCTTGAGTTTGCGAGGCTGTTCAGAACCCGAGGGAGATGTGCTTCGCTGTCGCTTCTTCGCGGGCGCCAGGGCCTTGGCGTCGTAGGGTTGAGGGAGATCGTCGCCTGCCATGACGGAAGAGTTGCGACTGACTTGGTTTTCGAGTTGTTAGATTTGGCAAAGATGAAGTTGTAAAGTCTCCGCGACGATGTCGTGGGCGGCGAGAAAAAAGTCGATTGTTCGCAATAATCTTCCGAAGCTGTCGAAGCTTCAGATGGTCGGACCGCTTGGAAGGAAGTTACGAGTCTCGATTTGAGACTTGAACGGACCTGCGCTTAAGCCGGTCTAGCTTGACATCTGCCGCTCGTGCCTGGTGAAAATGGTCTTGCGACGTGATTGTTGCTTGCGCCAGGGTTCCTGACTCGAATTAAGAAAGAACGAAGGGCGAGGTATGTAGCAATAGTGTATGGGACGAGAGTTGAAAGGGAAGTCAGAAAGGGGCGGCCCAAGCAGATCAGCAGCACAGTCAGTCCGACAAATGGGTGCAAGTGTTGCGCCCGCCCGATGAGGCAGGCGGAGAGCTAGGTACGTACTTGTCCTTGTCCTTGTCAAGAGCCTCGACCCACCCCCGGGTGCATGGGCGATTTTAGCGGGCAGCATTACGGAAGCTCTTGCCGCCTGGTCGCTTGCTGCTGTTGTCAGCCACGACCTGGGCAGTGACATAGAGCTCCAATCTTCCTCCATAGCAACTTCTCCAGCATCTAAAGCCCAACAACAACCAATCCGGCGTCCGAAACCCCTTCCTCTATCGCTGTTCTCTCCTGGACCTCCCCACCCCCCGCTGTCATCGTCCCCATTCCCATTCGAACGTAATCATGGGCTCAGATCCTCAATACGCGAAATGGCCTCTGCTGCCCCTGTCGCAGCATGTGTTCACCCTCACAAACCCCTACGCCTCGCGGCCAACCCAGGATGCCGCCGTCAAGAAGCTGCAGGATGCCATCGAGGAGCACAAGATGGCACCTCTGTACAGGTACCTGGCACACCCGCTTGAGGGCATCCTGAACGCCGTGGGCGAGGGCGGCGCCAACACACCCGGCAAGCCTCTGAGCAGGAAGTCGAGCATCGCTGGCATGATCGCCACCAAGGGACCTACGGCAACCGTCACAATTCCCTGGGACGAGGGACTGTACCAGAAGCTGAAGGAGGACAACGACCGGGAGCTGGAAGAGATCCAGAAGGAGGAGGACGAGGCCGTTGAGAAGGCTGGCGATTCTGAGATAATGGCTGCCAAGGGCAAGAGGGCCGAGTTCTGGGCGCGGGTTGGCGACAAGGTGCGCTCACATCATGACCATCTCGAGTTCTTGCACCGCAATAGCTAACCTGTTTATTCCTAACCAGGAGAAAGCCATAAGCACCTACGAAGACGTCTTTGAGAAGACAGGAATCCTCGGCACCAAGATCGATCTCGTCCTCGCCATAATACGCATGGGTTTGTTCTACGGCGACAAGCTGCTCGTGAAGAAGGAGGTCGAGCGCGCCAAGACCCTCGTCGAGAGCGGCGGTGACTGGGACAGGCGGAACCGCCTGAAGGCCTACGAGGGCTTGCATCTGCTCACGGTGCGATCGTACAACCTGTCTGCGCCACTCCTCCTCGACTCCCTGTCCACATTCACGTCATACGAGCTCTGCACCTACTCCAACCTGGTCGTGTACTCTGTCCTCGCAGGATCCGTCAGCCTCAAGCGGGTTGACTTCAAGAGCAAGGTCGTCGACGCGCCCGAGATCAAGGCAATCCTCGGCGACGGTGAGGACAAGCTCGCGGCCCTCAGCGGACGCGTGTCCGCGGGACCCAGCGCGGATGACCCCGTCATCGAGGACGACGCTGGCACCCAGGCACAGGCAGCTGCCAAGAAGAAGGTCGTCAACCTCACGACCCTCGGCTCCAGCAGCGACCAGCCCGAGGCCGAGATGGCGGTCGACTTCTCGCCCCTGGCCAAGCTGGTTAGCAGCCTGTACAGTGGCCGGTACAAGACCTTCTTCCAGTCGCTGGCGCTTGTCGAGGAGCAGTTCCTCACCCAGGACCGGTACCTGCACGAGCACAAGAACTGGTTCATCCGCGAGATGCGGCTGCGCGCGTACCAGCAGCTGCTGCAGAGCTACAGGGTCGTCGGGCTGGAGAGCATGGCCAACCAGTTTGGCGTCACAGTGGACTTTTTGGACAGGTTTGTTTGCCCATCTTCTCCCACTCGATATCCTTTCACACCAAATCCCAACTATTCCTCTCGTCGCATTGGTTGTCAAGGCACGCGTTACTGACATTCCTCCCAGGGATCTCGCCAAGTTCGTCGCTGGAGGCCGCATCCCTTGCACCATCGACCGGGTGTCGGGCAAGGGCGTCATTGAGACGAACCGCCCTGACGACAAGAACAAGCAGTACCAAGACGTCGTGCGCCAGGGTGACCAGCTGATCACCAAGCTGCAAAAGTACGGCCAGTCAGTGAGGCTCCGCGGGAGTGAGAGGGCATAGATACAACATCACAGCGCAACCATAGACTCAGAAGAACGGAAGGGCAAATGGTGGTGGTGGCATGGCACATTGATGGGGTGCTGGCCAATGTGCCCACGCCACACTGTTGTATGATACCTAGACACAAATGATATGACTTATGGGGCCATTCAAGCAAGTCCTCCGAACTGAGGTGGGAATCTTTTGTTACATTTCCATTTCCGTCATGTACTCATCTATGATGCAGCACTGTCATGAAAACATTGCGGTTTGCATCCAAAAGGCGAACGCCATGCCATGTCCAAATCCACTCAGATCTACGCAATGAGTGAAGCCATTTGTCCCCCTCCTTTGCACCCTCTTCGATATGGCTGTCCATCTATCTGTACTTGTTCATAAACTCCTCGTGGAACTTGACAATTGATCCGACCCACTCGGTACCAGGGGCGAGGAAGGTCGTGCGGAAGTGCAGCGTGCCCTCCTTCTGGCCGAAGCCGCTGCCGGGGACGAGACAGACACCGGTGGCCTCGAGCAGCCTCAGGCAGTAGAACTCGTCGGCGGCGCGGCCCTCTGCCTCTGCGGCCTCGATGGCCTTGGCGGGGATCTTGACGGTGGGGAACAGGTACATGCTGCCCTGGGGCTCGCCGCACTCGACGCCCTCCATCTTCTCGAAGGCGCGCCACAGGGCGTACGCGCGCTCCTTGAGGTTGTTGAAGATGCCGTTGTACTCCTTGTCGTACAGCTCGAAGCTCGGGTCGCCGGGCTTGGGTGGGTTGACCATGAGCTCGACCAGGCACTGCGCGACGACGGGCGCGCACAGGGTGATGGACACGAACTTGTAGATCTCGGCCTGCACCTTGGCGTCGAAGCCCACCAGCTCGAAGTAGCCGCCGCGGTGGCCGCACTCGCCCACCATGCCCTTGGAGACGGACTGCAGCGAGGCGAGCTCGACGCCGTCGTACTTGCCCGGGTTCTCCTGCTGCAGCGTCCGCAGCACCTTCTTGAACGAGACGAACTTGCCGACAAACACGTTGGTCTGGTACACCTCGTCGGCCATGACGACCAGCTTCTCCTCGCGCGCAAAGTCGAGGACGCTGCGGATGTCGTCCTCGGACAGGCTGGCGCCGGTGGGGTTGCCCGGGTTGATGATGACGATGGCGCGGACGTCGACGCCCTTCGCCTTCGCGTCGGCGCACGCCTTCTTGATGGCCGAGACGTCGGTGCCCCAGTTCTGGGACTCGTCCAGGTAGTAGGGGACGCACGTGGCGTTCAGGACGGCGAGGGCGGCGGTGTACAGGGGGTACTGGGGGATGGGCACCAGGACGCCTGTGTTGGGACTCTCGCAGATGATGTGCAGGAGGGTGTTAACGCCCGACGAGGCACCACCCGAGAGGTAGATGTCAGCCTCATTGGCTGGGAAGCCATCTCGTCCTGCGGCAGGTCAGCCTCGTCCAATGTAGCCTCATTTTCGGCAGCCCCATCCACGATGACTGCATCTGCTTATCGATCCTTGCTCTCTCCTGGACCACGGGTAAACTCACTCTCAAGGAAATCAGCAACGCTCTGCCTGATGGCGGGAACGCCGTTGCTAGCGCTGTATGCTCCGACCGATCCAGCCTTGCTCAGCAGCCACTTGGCCCTCTCGATGACATCAGTCTTGTAGCCGAGCTGGTTCAGGAGGACATCCTCGTGCTGCAGGAGCAGGGGGTTCTCACACAGACTCAGGACCTGTCTGAAGAAGGTGATGGGCTTCTGGTCGAGCTGCTGGGGGTTGCCGATGTTGGCGGAGATGACCTGCTTGAACGGGAGGTCGGTGTCGCCCCTTGCGAGCTTGGCTCGGTACTCCTCGGACTTGACGGCGAGCTCGCCACGGACGGCGTACTTGGCCTCCCTAACGTGAGGGTTGACGTTGTTGATGTTCAGCCTCCCTGCCGGGGTGGACGCCATTGCGCGACGGGTGAGTATCTGAGGCTGCAGCTGGTGAGGAAAGCTGGTAGTGGGGGTCAGAGAGGTCGACGCTGAAGATACTGTAAAAAGCGAAATGGCAAGGTTAGATGTGCTGTCAGAAGCAAATAGGTGGTAGAGATGAGAGTAAATGTATGACGCCTGGAGGTGAGATAAGGCAAAGGTACGGTGAAGTTGAGATGAGTCAAGCAACGAGGAATAATTGTACGTAGCCAAGCAGCCGAGGAAGAAATGGGGTTTCAAGACTATGTCAGGGAAGACAGAAATGCGCGCATCCAGACAGACCCTGGAAAGAAAAGCTTCAGATCTCGTGGGGTAGAAGCAAATCTCGCGTGCATGCGGACGCAACAAGAAGTACCGATGTGACTTGTCGATTAGATAGACGTAGACAACAGCCGTGGTGGGGCGACTTTGTCTCTCTCTTGTGCACCACGAGGCACCCGGCGGCCATGTGCACCTTGCACCTGGGGGCTGCTGCTGCTCCTTGCGCCCCGTGGACCGTGTGGCCCGGCCGACTTGGCCGACATCGGGGGCGGACGGGGATGCCCACTGCGGGAAGCTGCGGGACAGAAAGGGTTCGACCCAAAGCTGGGCTGGGCCAGTAGCCAGTAGCCAGCGGGCCAGTGGTCAGCTAGAGCCAGCCAGCTACCAGCAAGCCACACTTGAGGCCATCACCGGGTTTCATGGTCTCGGCCGCCAGCATCTGTGGCTCCAGAAATGATGGTGGATCGTGCACGGTGGAACGGCTGAAGGGTTGATCGTTGACCCTTGGGTGACGGCGACGGCTGTCACTTTGAGATCGGTAGATCGATCTCCCCGGGGACAAGGGGGACAGGCAGTGTAGCGCAGGGCGGTGCAGAGAAAGGAGCATTAAAGTGTGGGCTGAAAGGGCAAGATTGGCGAGGCAGGGACGACATTACCCATCAGTGTAAGTTTGCCCTGGGCCAATGAAGCCCGCCAGCGACTCGACAAAACCGGGCCCGCGGCCATGGCCGACGTCAACACGGCCCTCTGCCCACGGTGAGACATCGTCGTCAACCCGTCTCGCGTCAGCTCGTCTTTTTTCGCACAACGAAAATGGTGTGGACTGAGCTGATTGTGGGCTGATAGGAGGTGAATTGGTTTGGGTCAAGGGAGAGAGCCCTGAGCTGAGTTGAAGTAGATGCGGGAGAGAGATAAACAGACTTGCAGGGCTGCCCCTGCTCATCAGTCCAGGTAAGCTGGAAGCAGCCGCAGCCCGGGGTGCTGTAACACAGCGTGGGCAAGCGCTGTCTTGATGGTACCATTGCTTGCACCTTTCACACGCTGCCCATATCCTCTTACTCCCACGAAATCCGAGTTGGAAAAGTCTTCTTTTGAATTGCTTGATGCTCAAATCGTCTGACTTTCCAGCCCAATACAATACTTACCTAATTGCCACATCTGGAGCTTGTGACTAAACTTTGTTCTTTTTTCTCCATGAGTTGATGCCGAAAAGCTGTGCCCCACTCTAAACTGATCCTGTGGCTCACACGTCCATCTAGGAATTCCGAATAGCTCCATTGGTGTAACTCTCGGGATTTGTATGATAGCTACCTTAGAAGTTAGCTCTAAGAGACCAAAGGGCCTAATCTCTATCCTACAGACCTAGTATATATACTGGGGGAATAGGATTGACAAAGCTCATGATAAAGTAAACTCAACAAGTATCATTCGGAAGATTTCCCGACATTTGGATAGAGTCTACACCCTACAGTTTTTGATATAGCTACAATAGAAATTGAGATTGTATACCTACCCTCGGGTTTGAAAGGGGAATGCCGGGTTGCTTCACACAGGATACGTATAATATTGCCTCGCGAAAGTCACAGTCTCTTCGAGTGCGGCACAGCATGTAAATGATGAGTTCATCCGCCATTCAGAACAAACACCCCTGCAAATGGGAAGCCCAGGAAGGATGGAAGTCTTTTTGTAACCTCTCTTCACCGCAGTGATTTTCTACTTCAGCACTGCCTGGGTACAGGGTGTTGTCATATACCAGACGAGACCTAGGCAACAATCAGACCTGGCTGACAAGGTGGTTGGGTCGGTCCAGTTGGGCAAATTGTGCAGAGCCCCTGCCGCAGGATCAGTTTCATCCGCCATCTGCCTGTCGGAAAAAGACAAATACTACAGCGACCCCTTTATTTCGCCTTTTACTGTATCAGTTATGGCTTATTAGAGGGGTGATTCTTGAGCTTGACAACATTGAACACTGCGCCATAACGGCTCCAACAGAACAGGTGTCGACCATGTCCAGAGTATCAACAGAAGGGGTGAAGGCCTCATCATCGAGGGCTTCTGCCTTGTACGAATCATTACCACTCAAAACACTCGACTCACCAGAATCATACAGCTGCAAATCGGAAATCCGAGTGTTCGACCTCGACTTGGACGAAGATGACGCACCTATCGGGGGATTCCTCCGCACCGTCGACCTCAACTCCAAATCAGATCTGACATTCACAGCCTTGTCCTATTGTTGGACACAGGCCTCAAGCGAGAGATGCACACACCTTCCTGGAGAAGCCAAAGATCCCACGTCGACATCCAAGGGCGTCATTACTTGCAATTCACAATACCCGATCGAGGTCCCCTGGAACTGCCTTGATGCACTCTGGCACCTTCGCAAAGCGCATAGATCACCGCGGACGAGCCATCTTACAATCTGGGTTGACTCCATTTGTATGAATCAGAAGGATGACGAGGAGAAAAGCCATCAAATAGGCTTGATGGCAGAGATATATGCATCAGCCAAAGTCACATACTTCTGGCTGGGTCCGGGATCAGAAGCCACCGATTCAGCGATGAATTACTTGCTAAATGTTGGCACTCAAGAGTGCAAGCTGCCTGAAACATTGGTTCAAGCACTGGCAATGATCTTTTTCTGCGAGGACATCGGGCTTCTGTTACGTATATTGGGCTCAAGCTTATTCTCTTCCCTTCGGCAGCCTTACTTCGAAGAGCTTGATGAAATGTTCCAACTTCCATGGATTCAACGGCTTTGGACGTTCCAAGAGGCTATGTTGCCCGGCCACGCCGAGATATATTGCGGAGACAAAAGAATTCCATGGCCCACCATGGTCTGTGCCCTGGAATTCCTGAATACCCACGCTCTACATCCTTCAGGTCTAATCTTTCCAATTTCGTATGGAGACTGGCACAGACTCTCGGTTTCTTGGCGCCAAAAAGACAAGCGACTATATCGCCATCCACCCGGGAGGGAACCTGGAACGGGAAGAGCTTCGATCACCCAGAGACATGTTCTGCGACGCCGTATATTCGTCACAGGAATGACCACACGGACTTTGGTTGCAGCATGCAGCTCCGGCCTTTTACGTTCTGCTGGAGTCGGATTCTACAGTGTCGATGTGCGGTCTGTCCCCGGAATCATTCAAGCCATATTGTTTTGTGTTTCGCTGTTGTTCACCTGTTTCATATTCAGTTTGTACGCCAAATCGAAACCTCGCAAACTTGCATCCATCAATATTCAATTACCAGCCGCACAATCCTTGCTAGGGGAACTCCTGATACGAAAGTCCAATTTCGATAAAGACAAGTACTTCGCTTTGTTCGGCATCATTGGAGACGAGAATGCCATTGCCCTACCGCAGCAGTCCAGCATAGAAGTTATTTACAGGCAGCTATCATTGGATATCTTACGGTACACTGACTCATTGGACATGCTCCTGTATGCTCCAGGGATATCCACTAGCCGCTTTTCGAACTCTTGGATTGTGGACTGGCGGGATTGCTCCAACGTGTGGGATGTGTGTCGCTGGCGACTGTCGAGACTGTCGAGAATCGAGACAGAAACCTCGCTCATGTCCTCGAAGGAGCCTAGCGATATGCTAGAGCAATACCGTGGACCAGAGGCGAACTCCACAAAATCCCCCTGGAGTCCCTGTTGCGTGCCCTTGGGCCATGCTCTATCTGTCAAGGGTCTCATCGTTGGCAGGCTTGAAGGCTTACAAAAGCCCGTTCCTTTCGAGCCTATTGAAGCCAATTCGGAGGATAGCGTCCTGATTCAAAGCGTGTCTTCATTCCAAAAGGTCGCACAACGCATGTCCGCAGAACTTCGCGAAAGCTTCTTCCAACACCTGGGGGCACTATTGCTGTCACGCCGGGGCTGTGCTACTGATATGACACCCGGCAGCCAGTGGGCTAAGTTGTTCCTTCAAAACTTCAAGGACGCATTCAAACATATGTCTGAGGACTTAAGCGAGGACACTCTTCGCTCGCTCCTCCGGCAGACGCCGCGATGGTGGAACACCATCCGTGGCCGGGCGGATGCCAGGGCAGCCTGGGAGCATCATGTGAGACTCGTGAAATTCTTTTCGGATGGCAACATGGTCGTCTTCGACTTTCAAGATTCAAGCCCATGGGGTAGTGGTCAGATATATGGGGGAATAGCGCCACAAGACGTCCAGGACCAGGACGTTGTGGTCCTTCTTCATCGCTGTCCCATGCCCATGATTCTCCGCCCAGACGGGCGAGGCTCATTCGCCGTGGTCGGGCCCTGTTTTGTTCCTGGGATGATGGATGGCGAGCCTCTGTCTCTCAGCATGAAGAAAAATTCGTGTTATTGGGATTGGACAGATCTTGAGCTGGTCTGAAAGGGGTGTGAGACGCCAGGCATGATTTGAGAATTAGCGACACTACGGGGCGTATTCCACAGCGACAAGTCCGGATCTAGGTACCTTGTATTTAATAGCCTAGCTATAGGATTGTATACCCAGAACTCTCTCATAACTCTTAACATTGCAGTTTAGTCGTATTAATTGAAATACTTTACTTTAACACCCTTGATAATTTCTACGTCCGAAACTTCATTGTCACCACCTTCTTCAACCCTCGACTCGCCGAGGTTCTTAATAACCCTGTTCTTAACCCACTCGCCAGCCTTGACCGGCCGGCCATCGTTGCCCAGGATCTTATCCCCCAACAGACCACGCTCCTGAAGTACTGGCGACTCCTGTATGGGGACCAAATCCGTGTCGTCCTCAATTCTCACCATGTACAATACCCCGAGACGATTAATGTGGGCTTGGTCCTTTGGCGGTGCGACAACCCTGTGGATGCTCGATTTGAGGTAACCACCTGCGCACATGTCAGTCGTGTCCGCGCTCTTTTATGTCACGGTTTTGATTCCTTGGACTTGCCTGTGAGAAACTGGAGCGCATCGGCAATGTTCACAGTCAACGCATCTGTCTGCGGCTTGACCCATTTCCACGCCCCATCCTTAGTCAAGACCTGCAGCGCAGCGACAGGCTGGCGAAACAAGAGTGTCAGACTTCCCATGTCCGAGTGTCTGCCAGTCCCCTCAGATGTCAATATCTCATTGAACAGCGAGTGAGAGAGCTCCCTCTAGACAAACTTACCCCTTGAGCCACACACCACCCAGCTTCTGGTTCTCCTCCTCACTCCTCGCGTGGTACTTCATGTACCGAAGGTGGTCCCCGCTATTCTCCTCATACCGGTGCCTCTTGAGGAACCACTCCTCGTCCTCGAGCCCTAGCACCACCGCGAACACGACCAGGAGCTTCCTGACAATCCGCTCGTGCACGCCCTCCGAGAACGCCTTGATCGTGGCCCAGTGCTGCCTCACGATGTCCGGGTGGGGCCGGCTCGCGTGCGCGGGGGTGAACTTGGGGATGTTGTAGATCTCGAAGTTGTCCTTCACGCCCGGGATCAGGTTACGCGTCCTGGCGGGTTTCCAGCCGTTGTAGTCGCCCTGCTCGAGGGCCGCGCGGTAGGGCGCCTTGGATGAGTCTGGGAGGGACAGGACCGAGTCTGCGAGGGCGAACTGGGTGTCGATCTCGGTCGGTGTGAGGCCATGGTTGGAGACGTAGAAAAAGCCTGTGTTTTGGGTTAGATCACTGCGGTATCTGAGGATGGCGAAAAAAATGTGTGAATGGAGTTATGAATTTATCGAGTTGAACCTGCCTATATCTTCCAATGCTCTAGCCAAGGTCGTCGCTAGTTCTTGTTTCCCACCCGGCTGGTCAAACTTGGACAGGTCTAGAGTCGCGAGATCGGCCCAGTCCAGGTCTGCAGATGTCTCGGGTGCTTGAACGTACGGTAGTGTGACGGTTTCTGTGACTGTAGCCATGATCGCAAAAGTAACGACACGATCAAGTTGCTGGATGCAATGTGATCAGTGGATGCTTCGAGATGGTGTACCCCCTACACCTCAAAGCTTCTACTGCCTTTACTCTCTGGATGAGATCAACGAGACTCCTTGGATTACAGCAACTACCCGATCGGATATTGTGGATGAGGTGATGAGATGTGGAAATATCGCCATTTCTCCACCTGGTTGCATCCGACGACATTCGCAGGTTGCCGGACCGGATATTGGATGAGTATCTTCTCGAAATCGTTGTAATCAACACCCACTAAGTACTTATCGATCATCGGTCAATAACAGGCTCGCAACCAAACCGTCGGGATTTGATCTCGCGTGTAAGATGCTGATATCAAGACTCCAAGTAGAGGCTAGCCAATACGTGATAGGCACCCTGGTAATACACCATCGCTGTCATGATCCACAATTCCTTATAGTGGACCTGTGCCTTTTCCAGGAGAACTTCAACGGAGTTGTTTCGAGCCATTGCTGGTCTTCTAGCACGATGAAAGCTGGAGGTTCAATTTGCTGCGGGTAGGCGAGGCCTAGTGGGCTTGGATTCACGTGTTGTGCCTAGGGTTGATCCCAGATGTCGGTTAAGAACCCGCCGACGATCATTCTCGACTAATCACCGCATCGACCACGGCCCTGGCCCTTACCGGAACGAGAAACATAGGCGTCTCACTCTCAGTCATCGAAGCTGAGAGAATTCAAAATTTTCCCTCGCGGTATTGCTCGAGGCCGTTTTAAGTCCTCGCGGATAGAGTGGAAGCTATCAGCCTATCAACACTAGCATTGCTCAAAATTTTCAGCATGACGGCATCACCAGTCCGCGAGAACAACGCCGCCATGGCCGACTCCAGTACCTCAAAGGAGATAGCCAGCACCGCGACGCCAACTATGGACTTGCTAGGGGAAGAAGCGAGGTCAATCGACCCCAGAGTGGAGAAAAAAGTCCTGAGGAAGATCGACCTCTTCCTCATGCCAGCTATGGTCATCGGTAAGCTCGCTGAGTTTTGTTTTGGAGGCGCCTCGGAAACTCACTGATAATGGCATGCAGGATACGGTCTGGTCTACTACGACAAGGCTATTCTGGGGAGCGCAGCGCTATTCGGTATGACGGCTGACCTCCACCTCTCGGTGACGGATGCATCGGTCAGCCCGCCCAGGGTAGACACCACGAGGCTCAGCTGGGCCACGTCCATCTTCTACTTTGGCCAGCTGGTCGGCTCCTATCCTATGACCTACATCCTGCAGCGCTTCAACAACAGGTACATTCTGGGTCCTGCCGTCATGATCTGGGCAGTGATCTGCGCCGCTACCGCTGGGGTGACAACCTGGCAGGGTCTCCTGGTGCAGCGATTCTTCCTCGGTAAGCCCTTGAAATTGACATTTTTCCTGTCGAGTTCCGGAGATTCCAAGCTTACATGTGCCAATCAGGATTCACCGAGGCCATCGTCCCTACAGCCTTCATGATCACCGTCAGTGGATATTATACCCAGCGCGAACAAGCCCTGCGGCAAAGCTGGTGGTTTTCAGGTACAGGCTGGTTCACAATCATCGGCGGCGGTCTCAACTACGGTTTTGCACAGATCGACGGCGCTCTAAAACCGTGGCAGTATCTCTACATCTTCGCCGGTGCGCTGACGTTCTTGTTCGGACTGTGGTGCTTCGCATTGCCGAACTCTCCCCTGGACGCGTGGTTCTTGACACCTGAGGAGCGACTTGTTGCCGTCGAGAGGCTGCGGGCGGGCCAGACTGGTGTCAGGAACCAGACGATTAAAAGCGCGCAGATTAAGGAGGCATTGTTGGATGTAAAGATCTGGCTAGTTGTGGTGATGATGGCAGCCGCGTGAGTTTCCCGCCACCCTGGGTGAATTGTCCAATTACCCTGAAGACATGCGAGCTGACAGCTGCTCTAGATACACGGTGAATGGAGCTGTCTCCGGCTTTGGTCCCCTTATCGTGTCAACGTTCGGCTATTCCTCCCTCGAGAGTATCTTGTTTCAGTTCCCGCTCGGTGCCATCAGCGCAGTCGGCATCACTCTGACAGGTTGGATATGCTCCCACCGCAATATCCGGATCCCACTTCTAATCACCTGCTGTCTTCCCGTCATCGCGGGCTTCATTATCATCTGGAAGTCCGAATGGGGTTACCGGCCAGCTGCCCCGGTGGTGGGATACTCAATCATCGGGTTTTTCGGGCCGGTCGTCGGCTTAACCATTGCCCTTGCGGCGGGTAATGTGGCTGGCCAGACGAAGAAAAGCTTTACAGCATCTGCCGTCTTCGTCGCTTACTGTGTTGGGAACATTATTGGGCCCCAGATGGTAAAGAGCCAGACCAAGAGCCAGCACTATCCCGAGTTGTGGACAGGTTTGACCATTTGGTAAGCACAATTCCCTTTGCCAGAACGAGTGACCTTGTTAACCAGATTCGAGTACCTAGTTATTGCATTACCATTGTCTCTGCCTCTGCACTCTATTACATTCTGCACCGAGAGAACAAAAGGCGCGATACCCTGGGCCTGGATGAAAGTGAACGAGATAGGTTGGCTTTCAAAGATTTGACGGATAAAGAGAATTCATATTTCAGATATGTTCTCTAGAGGGTATATGAGGGACATTCATCGCTATTGTACAAACTACAATCCCATAGACATAGCCCATAAGTATATATATGTTGGGACAGCATCTAAATGAAAGCGGCGCGAGCTTATAATTGTACATCTTCACAAGGTCATCACTTCAACACTGTTCTTTGCAGTACTTTCTTCGGTTTTCCAATCTGCAAATTGAGAAACTAAAAGTTGCCACGTTGTCAATGATCAATCTAAAATCCTGAGACAGGCCCAGAGGATCTCGAACGGGGCATCACAAAATTTCCCACATGTCGGCTCGTCAACACAGGTCTTGGAATCGTTCAGCTGCTGCATCATGCAAATGCGGGATAGTTATCTCTAGCTCGCGATGGCGTCTTCGGAGCTCGAAGTGATCACATTGCCTAGCTTCCCCACCCCTATCAGTAACCCCCACATATGATTCAGAGCATCAGTCTATGAATCCACATTCGGGGTTTGAAAGGCCATGGCATGAAATAGCAAAGTCAGGCGGAGAGAGGCTATTGTCGGAGTATCTGCCTTGGTAACACTGACATACTGCGTCGAAACACATGATAGCCAGGTACGATCATTTGTAACTACATCATGGCAAGATCGAAACGACGTGTGGCTGTGATTGGCGCTGGTCCAGCAGGCGCAATTGCCACAGATGCTCTTGTCAAAGAACAAGCCTTTGACACAATCCGCGTAATTGAACGGCGCAGCGCTGTGGGGGGAACTTGGTATGCTGCCTCTCCAATTTTCTCCTTAGAACCTTGTCGGGCTAAAACTTCACCCACACCAGGCTCTACGACCCTAATTTACAGCCGGGAATACCGTCTCTCAGACACCTGGAGGAAAAGAAGGCGGTGATATCGCCGCAGATACCGCCCACATTCCCGTGTGAGACACTTCGTGATGAGAAGACCAACTCCCACCAGGCCCGATATTGGGACTCAGGGGCGCATGAGCACTTGCACAGCAACCTCCCTCCTGGGGTCATGTGCTTCTCGCAAGAACCTATACAAGAAATAGTATCGGAGCGGTCATTGGCTCAGTATGGACCGGATTCACCATTTCGCCATCGTGAATTGATACGGGAGTGGATCGAGGGCGTGTTCTTACGTGGCAGATCCCGCGACATCATTCGGTTCAATACCACGGTTGAGCTGGCCGAGTACGACCAAAAGAACTTGGAGTGGAACCTCACTCTGCGAAAAGAGCAGCCGGGCAAGGAGACGGACTACTGGTGGCAGGAGAAATTTGATGCCCTGGTAGTTGCATCCGGCCACTTCTACCTACCATATATACCAGGCATCCCAGGCTTGCTGGAGTTTGATGAGACGTTCCCCGGCAGGGTACAACATAGCAAGCACTACCGCAACGTAGAAGACTATAGAGACAAGGTGAGAAAGAGCCACTTGATTTTTGAGAGTCTCAGGATTGACGAGACTTTGCCAGAGGGTTGTGGTGGTAGGGGGTTCGATATCTGCATTTGACGCGCTTCATGACATCCGGCTCGTTTCAAAGCTACCCGTCATCTCCTCCTTGCGCAAGCCCAACCCAGTGTTTACCGAAGCGGCTTTCACACACCCCGATGTTGTGGTCAAACCGCAAATTGAGTCCGTCAGCCCTGATTCTGGGCGCATCATATTCTCAGACGGGTCATGGGTTGACGATGTGGACGTGGTGCTATTCGCTACCGGGTATGACTTCAGCGTGCCTTTCCTGCCAGACCTGAAGGGCGTGAACAAGAGGATACCCGGACTGTATCAGCATGTTTTCAACATAGATAACCCCAGCCTAGCTTTCATTGGCATGGTAAGTTTTCTTCTTTGAGCTTCTTGCGCATGATCTGGATTGACTTATCCTTTTTAGGTCGCCGGCGGTTTCGGCATTCGCATCTACGAGTGGCAGGCCGTGGCAGCTGCGCGGGTCCTGGCCGGGCACGCGAAACTTCCACCACGGGATGAGATGGTCAAATGGGAACAGACACGACTGGCACTTAAGGGAGAGGGAGCGCCGTTCTGGACTCTGATGCCGGATTTTGAGGAACACTTTGAGGCTTACCGGGCTCTTGCTGGAGAGCCAGCCGAAGGAACGTCAGGGAGAGTATTACCAAAGTACGATCCAGCTTGGGCAGATGAATTTTGGGAATTTGTCCAGAAAAGGATCAAGTGGTGGCAAGAGGCTGCTGCGAGAGACGCGGAGAGGCATTAGACCTGTGTGGAGTCAGAGTACTTAAGTAGACTACTTAGAACATCAGTCACGGCTGAACACTCGTATTATTTACTTCCAGCCACATCTATTGGAAACAATAGAGTATTGGATGGATTGCAGATTGTTTCCGAGACACCTTAGCATCTGCTATCGTTGAAAACTGTTGACATCTAGTCCTAATTTGTGTCAGGATGGGACCAGTGAAGAGTTGGGAAAGAGACCATTGGTTCTTTGGGGCCTGATGAGGCCTTCGGTGCCGAGGATGCCATTGACTATTTCTCTCAGATGCCTGCAATAGAAAAAGTATCCTGTACGACCAGGAGCGAGGCACTTGTGGTAATCACGCCATCGACCCAGAGGTTCGGCAATCCACATATTGCCCCTCTTCAAGCCAAGAATTGAATATAAGTTAAAAATTCCCCAATATTCGTGTGATTCAAGCTCCGGAAGACAGTCAAAAACTCCCTTCACTCCAAAATCTTCTTTCATTGTACCTACGCCATGGCATCCCGCCCGGTAATCGAATATTACTTCTCCTTCATCTCACTATGGTCCTACATTGGCAGCCAGCGCCTGAAGACACTCGCGCAGCAGCAAAATGCCCAGATTATCTACAAGCCCATCGACCTGCTGCATATATTCTCAATCTCCGGCGGGCTCCCGGTCAAGCAGCGCGCGCCGCAGAGACAAGCGTACAGGCTCCTCGAGATGGAGCGCTGGCGCAAGATCAGGGACATCCCCCTCGTCAAATTCCCTAAGTTCTACCCAGCAGACCCGTCTCTCGCTCACAGGGTCTTACTGGCTGCTATCGAAGAGGATGGCTATGATAGTGAAGCCGTGCAGGAGTTTGCGAGGAAGGGTCTCGAGACCGTGTGGGCGAACGAGGGGGACATTGCCGACCCGGAAACTATTCGGAGGGTGGCGGACGCCGCTGGGCTCGATGGTTCTAGACTGCTGAAGAGAGCGGAATCAGAGGATGGGCTGGTGACCAAACAGAAGGCGTTGACGAAGGAAGCTGAGGCTGGGCGGTATTTCGGTGCTCCGTTCTACGTTTACAGAGGGGAACCTTTCTGGGGTCAGGATCGGATTGAGATGCTCGAGGACGTCATAACGAGCGGCAGGGACCCAATATCGCTTCCAAAGATAGAGTAGTCTACCAACTGCAAGGAAGTAATCATATTCCAGTGTGATCGGAAAGAGAACAATAATAGACAAGATGATACGAGGTGGAGTGCCCTGCTTCCTCAAGCCTGATCATGTGAACAAGCGATGCCCAGGTGTTTTCTGGATTCAACCAATTTTCAGAACCTTGATGACAATTATCTATGACTAGCAGCGTATCGTGAAGGCAGTCTGTTGTCATTACCAAAACAGTCTACCAAAACCCTTGCAGTAGGCGCCAGCGGAATGATTCCATTTCCAGGCTTTCATAGGTGTCCTAAAGTTACATGACGGAAAGTCCATACGCGAATCTCATCTCCAGAGAACAAAGGACGACTCGTCCAAATGCTCTCGCGGCTGGGATTCTTTCTGTGCCGCATTTGTCAGTTTCAAAACTTTACCTAGGTACCTAGTTCTTTGTTAGCAATACCTGTTCATCCTTTCTGGTGTGCGTCCACACGCCGCTCTATGGCATCTCCATCACACAAATGCACGTCTCTCGCAGGATAAGACATACATCGAAAGGGCAAGGTGCTCACATACCCAAGTTATGAATCAAGTAGGGACCTTGCTATGCTGAAGATACACTTACCCGAAAGAGACCAAAGGTTGAGATTCGAAACATGTTCCTGAAAGAATCCTTGCGTTCCAGAAACCGCTGGCTGTTATTTCTCACCGTCGAAGCCGTCCGTGGCAAGGCACAAATTGTGCAGTAAATCAGGCTCCAGCGAATGCATATGGCCTGTGTTATTCACTTTTTCTGCGACTCCCATCGGCGATTCTGGCAGACTTTCCTTCTTGGCTACAACTCCAGCCAACAACACCTTTGCCCTTCATCATCCCATCTTGCAAAATTTGGGCCACACAGACACAGACAGCAGATATCCAGGGCCATGGAATCCTCATGGATCACCCTGATCGGGCACAACTCGCTTCTCCCTCGACTCTTCCCAGGTACCACAATTGCCGAGTGCCTCATTAAAGCTCTACGAGAGGCAGGAGAAGACAAAGTCCCTTGCACTCTGAAAGTGCGATTCACGACGCCCCCAGAGTCCTACCCATCAGATGTACTTGTTCATCTTGGGCGACCCACTTCGGTCGATACACGGCATGAGGCTTCGGACGTCGCCGTCATCGCGCGTCTCCAAAAGCTGGCTTCTTGCAAGGCTACCACGGGCACAGTTCCAGAGGTCTTGAAGGTGGGCTGGCTCGACTTGGAGGATGGATCACGACTCGACTACTTCTGCGAACAGTACATCAGCGGCACTGTGTCACTAGCATCGGTCTTGAGTGAGATTTCAGAGTCGAACCTGAGCGCCATCGCGGATGCCGTGGTGAACTCCACGTGCCTGCGAGAGATCCATGAGCTGCGAATCGACAGCGAGGAGGTTCTCTCGAGCCTCCTCAGTACGCCCCTCAATCCCGTTTACGACGATGGGAAGTCTTACGGAGGCTGGATTGGCGGCCCCCAACTTGGATACCACAACGACACCGCGTCCTTGTTGAAGCGAATGATCGAGCCACCTTCGGCCAGCAGCACCCACAACCCACTGATCTACAGCTTGATCGCGTGCCTCGATCTGGACGGTTACACCCACGTTGTCATGGATTCTACACGCTACCCAGACCTTGAACCGATCCACCTCACCTCCAAAGACCTCAAAAACCTGTACTCGGCAAGCGTCCTGTGCCACGCTGGGCTGCAAGAGCCAAGGAACATCCTCGTCCGGAGACACGATCACGGGCAGTTCAGCTTTGCAGCCATCGTCAACTGGCGTCATGCGGGAATCCTGCCCAGGCCGCTTGAGTCTGGGCTGATCAACCCCCACCGTGGTGCATCAAGAAATTTCGACTGCGCCTGGGCTCGAGTGCTCCGGGAGAAGAGCTTGTCATTGATCAAGCCAACAGATCCAGAGAAAAAGCTGCTTGGAGGCCTGATGCTTGTGCACCAAGCTGTTTCTCGAGAAGAAGTGAGGGACAGTCAGGACGCTCCATTCGGCGAGTTGACGGACGGAGTTGGTACATTGCGTGTAGCAGCTGAATTGAACAGATGTTGAAGACGGATACAGACTACACTTGCATGGTGTGAAGTTGCAGAGAGGAGTCCGAGTATCATCATGCGAGGATGACCCACAGCCAGCAAGTCCCCCACTGCCAGCAGAGACATTCGCGCGCTGCTCCTGAACCACCAACACGCATGGCGCCACCCAGGTCAGGAATGAAAAGCTCGACCATCAGTGATCAGGAGTGCAGAATTGGGTGGTACAATTCCCCATGAACCACATAGAAGAATGGCTAAAACAAGGCTGGGCTATCGTTTAGCACGAAGCTTATCTTCACGACGTAGCTGGATCCCAAGGCCGTGTAATGCCTGTAGCGCGGTCCGCGATGCTGCTTTTGTGATTAGCTATGCCGCACTAGTATTGGGCCGGAATGGTACATGATAATTGAGTCGGATTTTCTTTATTGATGGAAGTCATCGATTACCAAAATTACGCTGGATTGAATAGAATCTGTGGCTGCTGGCGGCCGAGTACCGCAAAAAGAGAGACTGCCTATGAAGTCATTTCCAATCCACCCATCGGAAATGCTCCACCCAAAATAGACCACCAATATCGCATACCAAAAATTTTAAGTCCTGTGTTGTTGCCTTGCCCTCAGGCGTGACCCCCTAGTAGCCTTTGTGATAATAACCAGAAGAACCAGGCATAGAGGCGCTTGATGAGTCTCCACCTCCTCCATATCCTCCATATCCTCCTCCAGATCCTCCTCCATATCTTCCTCCAGATCCTCCTCCATATCCTCCAGATCCTCCTCCAGATCCTCCTCCATATCTTCCTCCAGATCCTCCTCCAGATCCTCCTCCATATCTTCCTCCAGATCCTCCTCCATATCCTCCAGATCCTCCTCCCCGGGCTCCAGATCTTCCTCCCTGACTCGTAGATCCCCTCTCAGTCGGATCTATGACTTTGTAAGGGTACCCATTTCCGGTTTCCCTGCGTTCAAGGCCGGCGGGCCAGTCCGGAAAGCATCCGTGTTCGACTGCAGATGGTGAGACGAAAGTACAAAACCTCTTATCATCAGGAGCCCTCTTTTCTTGGCAAAAACTTGCCAGGACGGCGTGTATGTCTGGGAAGTCCGGGAGAGGTCCCTTAGGTATGCGCCTCCATTCACCGGTCTGATCTACTTTCACTATTGTTCGATCCCCGCCTTTCACGGGGCTCTTCTTGATGCGTTGAGCGCGTTCCAGAGCGAATAGGACTTGGGCGCTTGAAATTGAACCAAAAATATTAGCTGGATTTTCAGAAGTGATATCCCGCTATCGCAGTCTGGAGGACCAGCAAGTTGGGTTGAGGTCGGAACAATACTTACACGTAGTCTCTGCAGCCAACATACACCATCTCCCTATTGATTGATGTCTTCGTTCCGAAGCCAAAGCGGAGCAACCTCTGCCCTGAAAGCATTCTGATGAAGTCACCAAGCGTTGTGCCGCCAAATACAATGTCGAACCTTGTCTCGATCTGGACGCAAAATTTCATGTAGCGGGGTGGCCCTTCCCAAACTTTGAGGCCCACAACGACTGGTGCGGCCGTAAAGTTCTTTCTGGAGACTGGATCTTCGAATTGGACCGGGTCCTGTAATAACTGGGCCTCAAGCTTGAAGCCGCGCCATGGATGATTGTTGCATTCCTTGAAGTCGAACTTCAAGAAAGTGTGGTTGGTCATCAGGTTGTCATTGATGTTTTCGTCGCCAAAGCAAAGCCAGGCACGTGAAAGCCGAAAATCTTTGTGATCAAATGCTTTCGCCAGCTCATTAATGGTCTGGAAGCGCGCTGAGAGATCGAAATTTGGACCATCTGTACTGATCCACTCCCATGTCTTGGCTGGTTGTTTGCCCTTGGAGGAAGATCCCTTAGGCATTGCGTATTCGTTCAACGCTGTACAGCGGATTTATGTGGTCAGCTCGTCGGCTTTTGCTCAAATTTTCCGGGGCAAGGAAAGTCTTAAGGGCCCTCTGCTGATGTGCAGGAACAAGAATGACTGGTTCTCGGTGGTTCCTTTCGTTGTTTATTCTGAGAGCCTGGGCTCGCTCTTGGGCTCTCAAATTGTTCTTCTTGGTGTCCTCTTGGTGTTCTTCTTGGTGTTCTTCTTGGTGTTCTTCTTGGTGTTCTTCTTGGTGTTGATCAGTTGGTCTCGATCAGTTGTGTGGTAGGAAAGTTCTGAGCATGTCTCTGGGCTCAAGTTGGAGAGATTTATATACTGGAAAAGAAGGGATTGAGTCACTAAAGTTGATGAAGTTGATCCCATACCTCCCGGTCGCAGCGGTGACTTGTGCGTCCAATCTTTGTATAACGGACAACCTTAAGACGGCCAAACATTGCCATGACTGGCGACAGATTATTACACTTTGCATCTTAAAGGGGAACCTATGACCTAGCAGATTCAATCTCAAAGCTATCGACCATTGAAGGCACCCAAGACACACTACACCAAAGCAAGTCAGAAGTGCAGGGTGACAGGAGAGGGAAATGGACCAGCAGTGACAATACCTAGGTATGGTACAAGATTAGGCCACCCAAGCTCTCACAGTAGGGTGACAGTAAGATCTCAAGCACTTGAAGGCGACGGCGACCTCGGCACGCGTTCCTGGTATTGTCATCCTCCCAACCGCCGTGTGGTCTCGTCATCGGAGGCGGTGCCGACGGAGGGCCAGTGAGCCGGACGGTCGGCGAGGGCCTCCGCGTCAAGGAACGCATTGCAAGCGACGGGTGCAGGATATGTCCCGGCGCCCCGGCGCCGAGATGGCACATTACATACGCACCAGGGCGCGGAACCTACTCTTGTGGCTGAACTGAACTGCGGCTAGTAGACGGCGTCCTAGGCTGTGGCAGTGAATGGGGGTGCAGTGAATGGGGGGTCCCCATACGTATTGAAAGGGTGCCTTCGGCCCCTTCTGCAGTCAGATTCGAGGCAACACACGCCCACTTCAAATACAAACATCGCACATTTTTGAGACCCCATCATCCCTGCCACAGCTGTCGATAATACTTCTCTGGAATAATGCTTCTCAATTCGTTGCTCATCCCGCAGCGAGTCACCTTGGTGAGCTGACCGACGGCCCGGATTTTGGCCGGCTTCCTGCAAGCGACACTCCGTACTACGCTGCAAAAGGTGCCTGGAGTTTTCGGCTGTTCTAAAACAAAAGACCTGTTGCTGCCTGGCCGGTCCAGGACTCTTCCTCTTCTACTATCAATCCTCCTAGAGGACATCTGCTGTCTTCGTCAACGTCAATGCAAGAAAGGGTCACTCTTAGTACCAACTCACAATCTCAGACAATCATGAGTGGTGAATATTCCGACCTTCAGGTCGTACCGGACCAGTCAAGTCTTGAGCCTGCCCAAGCAGAGAAACAGCTAGCAACACAGCAAAGTACCTGCTGAGAAGCCAGCCGAAGATATTTCGGCATACCAAGACACCGACTTCTCAAACCGGCGCATTTGTGGTCTCAGAAGAAAACCATTTTGGACCGTTATTGCGGTTGCTACGGTGGTAGTCATCGGAGCAGCTGTGGGCGGCGGGGTCGGAGGAGCACTTTCCAACAGGTCATCGGCGTCAGCATCAGTATCAGCATCAGCGTCGCACACCACAGCACCAACAACCACAGTCCCCTCATCCGGTTCTGTCACAACGACAACACTTGTCGACCCGACGCAAACGTTGCTACGGGACTGTCCTTCATCAAACAATAGCCTATACGAAGTCTCCTTTGGGTCGGAGCAATTCAAATTCCGCAAGATATGCAGCGCCAAGCTGGCGGGATCTGGCGACAATGTTGTCAATATTAAGACAGCTAGCCTCGATGATTGCATCAATCGTTGCGCTAACTACAACAGCGAGAACCGCACCGAGATTGCCTCCGGCTCCAGCGGGGTTTGCAATGCCGTTTGCTGGAGAAACAGCTTGTCATCTGACTGGCCAGGAGAGTGTTTCGGGTTTCCGACGCAAAACTCGTCCACGGGTGGGTTTTCCATAGACACTTCAGGTATTGAGTGTGATTCTGCTGGGTGGATTAATCAGGAGATATTGTAAAAAGCTTGGCCAATATCTAACCGAGTCTAATGATTAGCTTGCCTAGAGAGAAGTTCCAAGGCTTAACCTACTATAATTTAAAGAGCCACAATCATTTCATAATTGAAGAGAAGAAAGTCCTTGTGAGAAAATTCGCAATATATATAAATAGGGTAGAGTGGTCGGGATTGGGGGGCCCCCATTTGACTCAACGCGGCTTCCGGATGAGTGTGCATTTGCAAATGCATAAAATTGAGCGACCTGGCTTCTGGGCCGAGTCAGATAGCAGAGTGGGTGACCCCTGTTGATTCCTTGTCTATCATTTCACTATGCGGGGGAGAGTTTAGTTAGTGGACACTAGATCATGTGCCATATCGCCGTTATCTTGGCCTTCGAAAGCATCCAGACACTTCCCTCCCAGACAGCCGAATGGAATGGTCATTCAAGACCAAATGTGTTCCTTTGCAAGTATTTCCACATTTGAAAAGTGATCAGCCACACCCGAAGAAGAATGTAATCCGCGGCAATGTCGGTGACATCTGGCGCCTGTGACTCTCCCGCGAGTAGCATAAAGTCTGCTCTGCAGGCCCGGAGCGAACCTCGCAGATGGACTGCTACTGAGGACAAGTTCCTTACGCAACTTGTGGCCAAGTTTGGCGACAAGAGAGGCCCAAACGGCCACTGGAAAGGGATAAGCTCACGATTCAACGCACGCACAGCGAAGGTACCTTCATCATAGCAAATAAAGAGCAGTCCAATGGCGTCTAATCAGCAACACACAGGATTGCCGGAAACGATGGTTTCATTCGCTGGATCCATCGCTTCGCAAAGGGCGTTGGTGCAAATCTGAGGACCAGATACTTCTCGATGCGTACAACCAGCTCGGCCCAGCTTGGCGCGATATCGCACTGCTCCTCCCTGGGAGGAAGGACGATCAGTGTTCGAAGCGGTACAGAGAGATTTTGAGCCCAGCCGTCAGAAATAGGCTCTGCGAATGGACTTCAGAGGAGGACCAGCTTTTGATGGAAGGAGTTCAATCATTTGGTCACAGCTGGTCGGCAATATCCGCTCAGATCCCTGGCCGCCCTCCCCTGACATGCCGCAACCGTTGGCGGGTTGTGTCTAAGAGGTCGCTGGCAGGAAATCCCGAGGGAGGAAGTGCCAGCCGGAAATCCACTGACATTGCAGCGCCGGATCCAGTCAGGCCTCAGTCAGTCATAGACATCGAAACGGCTTCGCAAACGACGGAGTTTGACCCGCAAAGCACAGCGGGGGTGACCAATGACGATGATTCTCTTAGCCTGGAGGCCGAGTCAGACCCATTTCTATCGTCCTACTCTGCAGTAACAGAAGGGAGTTTAGGCACAAATGCGACTTTGGAAGGTATGGGCGATGCATTTGATTCCTTCTTACAAGAAGTTTAGGAGTCTCAGAGCACTTCGGCTATGCTCTCGCACTTGTCGGACACTGTTGGACTGTCCGGAGGCTCACCTGGCCCTACAATTGTTTCGGATCAAAGCTTCCACGAAGGAATACCTCTTGATGCTCACACATCTGATCAGGGCGGAAGTGTTGAGCGCCGAGCTGAACTCGAAGCAGAGATTGCAGCACATCGACAGGATACTGGAGGTATACAGACCACAACTGAAGATATCGCGCGTTCTGACCAGTCGAAAACCCATTCAGATTGGCATATGGAGCAGGCTAATAGTCTAGAGGGCTGTCTTACGGCGGCTCCATCAACGGACTTGCTCGGTCGCACAGGTCCAACTAAGAGGTCTCTGGCGAGAGAAATCCATCACCACCACCACCACCACCATCATTATCACCATTATCACCATCACCACTATCATGGCTAGACGGAAGGACTGTGAATAAGGTTACGATACGATACAATACATACAAATCTGAATCCACTGCTAGAATTCGAGCAGCTTGGACACAATCTCATAATTCAGCTTAAATACCAGGACTGCTGTGCGAGAGTCAAACTGAAAGATGATAAGCTAAGCCGACTTCTTTACAGTGGGGGATCCAGTGTGTTGCTGCGCATCGACCGTCACCGCGAGGATATCTCGGCGGTGGCTGATGAGGTCTGCCTCCCTGGATCGCACAAAGCGTGTCTTGTGGTAGATCTTCCAAACTATAAACAAGACCAGAAATATGATGACCACGATATAGTTCATGAAAAAGGTTTCGATATCCCAAGGCACAAAGGACGTCCATCCCTGGAAGGAGACGAAAAACACATTTCCTGCCAGGCCACACCACGCAATTCCTTGGCTACGAATCTTCCACGGGAGCACATCGGTGGAGACGCCTTGTTTTCCAAGCGCCTGCCGCAATCTGATCTGCGATAGGCACACACAGCCCCCTGCACTTGGTCAGAACTTTTGGCTTTCATAGTTCGTCAACACCGTTGACCGACTCACAAGTGATGAATGTTGCAACGCCCGTCATAGAGATTATCCACGAGTAAAGATGACCTGCCCCGGAGGACAGATTGAACAAGGACAGGAATCCCACAAGGTTCGTGGTAACCAAGGCATAGATAGGGACACCCCCCTCAGTCGTCCTGGCAAAGATGGCCGGAGCCTGCTTTTGGCTAGCGAGGCCCACCAAGGTTCTGGAACCAACATACAACGCGCTGTTTACGGCGGAAAGGATCGTGATCACGATGATCGCGTTGATTGCATGAGCTCCTGCTGTAGCCCCAACACGGGTAAAGGCGATAACAAATGGCGAACGAGCTGTCTTACTTGTCGCGCTCAAAAGGTTCGGGTCTGTGTACGGCACAGTCAGGTTGAGAAAGAATATACCCCCCAAGAATATGAATACTATGCGCCAAAGGACGCTTTTGACAGCTTTGGGTATATCTCTTGCTGGGTCCTGTGACTCCCCCGCCGTGAGGCCGATCATTTCGGTGCCGCTGTATTGAAGGGAGGCGAAGACGAAGATCTCGAAAACCCCCTTAGCGCCGTTCGCGAAAGGGCCTGGGTCGTGGTAGAAGGAGAAGCCGATCTTTTGGCCGCCAATGACGCCGGTAGTGATCAACATTGCACATAGGAAGAAGGCAGCGACCGCAAGAACCTTGATCAGTGCAAGCCAGAATTCAGCCTCGCCGAATGATTTGACTCCCAATAAAGAGAACGCCATAAATCCACACCTGAATGACCTTAGCGTTGATTCCTATTGAACATTCGGGCACCTTACCAAAAGATAAGCACCCAGCCCCAACGAGGTATGGGTGTCTCCCAATACGTGAGGACGAGACCAAGGTTGTCTGCAGAAGCATATCAGCCATGATCCTTTCACGTGTGGGTTGTTTGCGAGATGATGTACTATACTCGGCCATGATAATTCCAGCCCATAACAGCCAATAATTCCAGCCGAGGGCAAAGCCAAGCGCAGGATCAACGAACCGAGCCGTGTGGTGAACAAAAGAGCCTATCGCAATTGATATTATTGTACCCATTGCCAAGACCAGTCTCAAGGGAGGACCTACCAGATACAGATATGAAAGCACCTAATTCGCCAAGGCATTGCATGACTGTCCAAAGGAGGATGCCGACTACGACAAAACACAAGAGAAGACCAGCGGGCCCTGCAGTTGAGAGACCGGTTCCCATCCCTACGAAGTAGCCTGGACCAATTACACCTCCAATCGCCATCATCATCTGCAATTCGGTAAGCATCAATACATTTGGACGACTTGGTCAAACTCGCAATAATTCTTACCAAGTGGCGCTGGGCTAGTGACCGTTTCAGAGGCGCCTCGCTATACGCAAAATCAGTATGCATTGTGTCCATCTTCTTGATATCATCGGTCTCAGGCATATCAGCCGTCGACCTATCGCGGGCGATCTCGGTAAGCTCCATTGTGATGAAAGATAGATTGCAAGAGGATTTGAGACATAGCCGAACTGGTCACCACTTTAGGCTTGAGGCATTGAAATATTTATGTAAAATAATGCTGCCACAACTCAATGGCCGTAGTCTGGTCTAACCGTCTCAATCGGTATCCTTACTCCCCTGCACCTACCCCAGACCTTGGAATCAAGTGAGCCGAGTCACCTGTCGGTTGCCGTACTTGGTGGCTTATCACTATTTGGGCCGAGTCATATCAGAGCCGAGCTTAAATGGGAGGGGTCACAGGGAACTGCCCTTGATGTTGGTTCCCCAAAATCGATGCCGTTGTTGGCTGAGCTAGCGGAGACAGCCCTTGCCCGTAAGGTACTTACAATTACAACTTCAAGGACAGGTTATACATGTGTACATCTGCAAAGACGTGAGTCCGTAATGGGTAGGATTATAAAGTTGTGGACGAACCGTCTCCCCATCGAGGCACAGCAAAGATAGGGCACTCCACAGTATTGAAGTAAAAGAAAAATAATTTTACAGTATATCAGCAAGACTCTCTACAGCTCAGTATACCAGTGGAAGTCATCTGCCAGGCCCGAACCTCATGGTATAGTATATTTCGAGGCTCAGGGGGGCTCGGAATGATAATGTGCAACAGTAGATTTATTCGAGAGGCTGCTCATCTTCCTCAGTCATTTGTGACTTCTTGAATATCTCTGAGTGTGGGGACAAGCTTGAATACCGTGTTGTTTTCAAATAACAAAGAAATATAGTCGAGCTTGAAAATATTCAAGTCATACTTAAGTATAAGATTGTTTATCTATATTTCTAAAAACTTTAATATCTAAGACATTTCTTTAGTAATCACAATAAAACATAACTTGACATATTAATTTTGATAGAATATATCAAGCATTTTTCCTAACGAAGAGCAATTTTCCATTTAATAGCAATGCATATTATTACTCTCGGATTTCAGATGGATAATGAGTCGGGAACGAATAAAAGAGAAGACCGCTCAAAGGTCTCTTCACGACGTGGAGTTCCGGCACCGGGATCTGTGCAGCAAAACCCTTGACTCGGCCCAGTTGACTCGGCCCAGTTGCACTAAACAGACCGGCCCTAGCACTTACGCCGATCCTAGGGAGTTCGCCAAGAGATCGAACCGACATTGCCAGTGCTTACACGGCCCAACAGACGGAACAGAGGGATGAGTTGACTCGGTCTTGTGGGACGTTTAGTACATATATCGGAAATGGGATCATCTTGGTTCAAAGGTGCTGCCTATCATCATCACCAACTCGGATCCTCCATCTGACCTTACCGGCACTGAAAATCCACAACAATGGTTTCGCTTGCGTTCACACACCCGCTCGATCCCGCTACGCCTGAGGAGATTCAGGTGGCGACAGACCTTGTCAAGCAACTTTTCAAGGATGTTCCTCTACACTTCAAAGCGGCGGGTCTCGATGAGCCACCAAAGAAACAACTATCCGCCTACTTGGAAGCTGAGCACAATGGCCAGACGCTGCCGGATGTTCCCCGCCGAATGTTCGTCATGTGGTACATCAAGCGTACCCCGAGACTATTTGAGGCTCGTGATTTCCACGGGCCTGTCGACCGTACGGAGCTCATCGAGGCCACCCAAGTCGTCATGCGCGATCCAGAAGTCCTCAAAGAGATCAAACGCCTGAAAATTGACGAGACCACTGTGGTTCTAGATCCCTGGGACTATGGCGTCGATGGCGAGGAGACCCAAGAACGCCACACCCAGGTACGTCGTATTACACTAAAATTGAGATGCCTTCCACTGGTTTTCTACGAGGTCTTCATGTACATGCGGAATCCAGAGAATAATGATCCTGACTCCGCGCATTATTCCTTTCCCCTCGACTTTATGGTCATTGTGGATTTGTGTGCCATGAGAGTCAAAAAGATCATTCGACTTCCCTTGGGTTCTGACGCGTCTGCAACCGCTGTTGGCACTGATGTTCCACACCGTCGCACCAACCCGTCCGAGCCCGAGTACGATCATCGCCTACAGAAACAGGAGCCAAGAACTACTGTCAGGCCATATCAAGTGGTTCAACCAGAAGGAGCTTCATTCACCGTCGAAGGCTACCTCATCAAATGGGAAAAGTTCAGATTCAGAGTTGGCTTCAATTGGAGAGAAGGTCAGTAACAGTCAAGTACAATGGTTGAGCCATGATATAGAGACTGATTGCATAACAGGAATGACTATCCATGACGTTAGATTCATGGGCCGGGACGTTTTCTATCGGCTGTCTTTGTCCGAGATGTTTGTCCCTTATGGAGATCCACGTAATCCCATTCACAGGAAGGGTGCTTTCGATCTTGGGAATGTGGGCGCCGGCGTGACTGCCAACAATTTAGCTTGTAAGAACAATTTCTTTTGCAAATATCTATTCTGAAAATCTTACCTGACCATTCTTCCTAGTGGGTTGCGACTCCTTAGGAGTGATCAAATATTTGGGTGGGCATGTTGTTAACATCGACGGCTCACCCGCTCCTCGGCCCAACGCTATCTGCATCCTTGAAGTCGACAATGGGATTCAGTGGAAACACACCAACCATAGGACAGGCAAGGCAACCGTTGTACGCAAGCGGCAACTCGTGCTGCAGACCATCATCACGGTCGCCAATTATGAGTACATATTTGCCTGGATCTTCGATCAGTCGGGAGAAATCACCTTCGAAACTCGAGCAACTGGTATCCTGTCAACACAGCCGATTGACAAAGACGCCAGCGTTCCTTGGGGCACACGAGTCGCCGACGGTGTTATGGTGGCTTACCATCAGCATTTGTTCAATGTTCGCATCGATCCCGCTATCGGCGGTCACAAGAACTCTCTCGTATACTCTGACTCTGTCAGGTTACCGTGGGACAAGGAATTGAATCCACTGGGTACTGGCTACGTTTCCAAAGAGACACTGGTACACCGAGCGGGTCCGCTGGAGGACAGCATCGCTGACGGGCGGAACTTCAAAATTATCAATCCGTCCATTCAGAACCCTGTGTCCTTGACGCCTATTGCTTACAAGATCGTTCCTATCCGCTCACAAATGCTTCTTGCCCAACCGGGCTCTTGGCACTGGAGGCGATCAGAGTTCGCAGAGCACCCGATTTGGGTCACCAAGTATCAAGATCGACAGCTGTTTCCAGCCGGCGACTACACGAACCAGTCCATTGGGGGCACTGGCATCAAAAGCTGGACAGACAAGCCTGACTATGTCGTCGACGAGGACATTGTCATCTGGCACACTTTCGGATTCAACCATATCCCACGTGTCGAGGACTTTCCGATTATGCCTGCCGAAATAGCTCAGATGCACTTGAAGCCGTACAATTTCTGCGCACACAACCCTACCAATGATGTGCCACCTTCGACTCAGGCTTTTAACAAGAGTGTACTGTACGATGATTTGCAGCAGTCGCTTGTTTCGACTAACGGCATCTCTGTTTCGAGCGAGGAGGCAAGGTCATGTTGTGATACGAAGATTGTGTGAACAATGACCCGGGAGGCATTCAAGAGATAATGGAATCGTACGTACAAGATGTATTCCCAATGACAAGAAAAACACAAAGAAATATTACATGCACTCTTGTTTGTGAGACCAATCAGTCTCTTACGTACTCTCTCCCAATTACACATTGGTCATTACCAGATCCAAGCTGCGACAACGCTACCGCTACTCTTCATCGCTATCAGGAATTTGGGTGTAAGTAGAGTAAATAGGTATATATAGTATAGGTATAGATAGAAAGTAGTATATTTGGATATTAGGATTACTAAATTTAATCTTCCTTCCTTTAAATTACTTATTTCTTCCCCTTTTTTTAATCCTTTTAATTTTATTATTTATATTTTTTTCTATATTATTTTCTAATATATATATTTTCCGCTTATAATTTATATTAATATAGTATAAATTTATAATATTATAATATTATAATATTATTTTCTAATAGATTATTTCCTTTTTTAAGCTCTTATCCTTAAGAGCTATATAGCTATAGTACTTTAGTTTAGTTATATATATATTATAGTTAGCTAGCTTATTATATTATATAAATAATAGGAGAGCTAGCTAATAGGGTTTTATATTTTTAATTACTTATTATTTTTTAAATAATTTATTATTTAAATA